>JAODAL010022399.1:0-64817 GCA_025379985.1 Phyllomedusa bahiana | reverse complement strand
GGATTTACAGATGTTTGCTTTGAACGCTATGGGATAGTGCCTGTCCATGTAAGCTTTGTGTGATGTGTTTGGGGTCTGAAATTATACTGTAGGCTATGGTTAGTGGACCTGTATCAGTTTAAAGGGTCTGGGGTCTACATGGAGTCCGGTTTGTAGCATGTATTTATTCAGGGGTCTTATCTGGGCTCTGTATTTTTACTCTAGGGCGTGTGTGCAGTGTGTATTTACTCTGGGGTCTTGTCTGTAGTATTCTATATTCTAGGATATGGTATGAGTATTTCCGTTATTCTAGAGTCTCATTTGGGGGCCTTTAATTATTCTGCAATCTGTACTATGCACTTATTTTTGAGGTCTAGAGTCTGTAATATTTCTGGGGATTGAGTCTAGATACACTTTGAGGTCTGAGTCTTGGTTCTGTAATAATGTTGAGCTAATTGTAATTGTTTTATTTATATTAGGGAAGTGGTCTTTATACATGGGATAACCGCAATAAAGCAGGAAGGAATTGCCACTGTGAATGTGAAGACATGCCCCTAAACCACACCACAGTTTTTTGCTTTTATTAAACTGACTTTTTTAGGATAGGTAGCAAACCCATCTATAGCACCACCACAGGGAAAAGCGATCTAATCGAGAAAAGTTGAAATCACGCCGATATTCACATTTATCGAGGTTCCGATCTGATCTTTTATCTTAAAATCTTATCAATCATGATCGCAGATTCAGATCGCGCCAATTTCGAAGATTCCTGTACTTTTGGCAGCCAGCCAATCAGCGCAGATCACAGATTGGGGTCAATAACGTCACCAGTGGGGGGTGTAGGGATCTCATTGGCTGCTAAAATCACATGACACTGTTTTATCTATGTCACGGCACTTCCTGCTTGCTGCCATTAGCTTCCACACTGTGAACAGAATGAATAGCGGACTCTCTGCTCAGCTTTTTTCAAAGCTAGTAGACACTCTTTCCCAGTGTTTCTCGGCATTTTCACCACTGAAAGGCTGCTAGATTAGATTAGTTAGGTTAGGGTACAGCAATATTAAGCAATTCTAGTCAGTATTAGTCAGAGATTTGGATACAGGTGCAGTGCCCTAAACTGCCTAGCTTCAGTTTCTGAGAGGAGGGGGCGCTTAGTTCGGGAGGGCAGCTGCTGTTTCATACACAACTACGTTAATCTCTCATATCAAATCTCTGTGAGATAGCAGCATATTTTATTTCTGCATTGCCCTAAACTACCTGCAAGCAGTTTCTGAGGAGGGGGGCCGCTAGGTTGTGGGGGACTTTCTGCATCATGCACAGCTATGTTAATCTCTAATAAGAAATCAGTGTTCTATACAGATTTATTCTGGAAATTGACATTCCTTGGCCAAAATGTATGTGCTGCAGTATAATATGGACAGCCAGTGTACAGGACACTTAGTTAATCAGCCCTAAACCGAAATAGCCTTGATACACAGCTTTTTGGCAGAAAACTTCATTCCGTTCCTGTTATTCGCATGCAGCGGTTTTTTTCTTGGAGGGAGTACAGCCGGTGTAAAAGACCCCATTCTTCCATAAAACCCAATTTCCAAGATATTCCCTTAGAAAAAACATCCTGTTTATAATCCTTAATGTTTGTCGCATAAGACCACATTGCTTAGTTATTCCGTAGAAAAAAGTAAATTGATAGTCCTACTTGGCAGTTCTAAATTACAAGGACTGAAGGAAGAACACTTTTGATTGGTTGGCAGAGTTGTTCCACAACACCTAATTTCATAGATATTCCGTAGAAAAATATTCTATTCATACTCCTGGGTGTCAGTTGTCAGAAAAGACCACATTCATTAGGTATTCCGTAGAAAACATTTCTATTTCTACCAATGGTTGTCAGAAAAGACTGCATTTCGTAGATAATCCGTAGAAAATTATTCTCTGTGTATTACTGGTTGTCAGTTGTGGGAAAGACCACATTTCAGAGATATTCCGTAGAAAAAAATTATATTTCTACCCCTGGTTGTCAGTTGTCAGAAAAGACCGGATTTCTTAAATAATCCATAGAACAATATTCTATTTGTACTCCTGGTTGTCAGTTGTCAGAAAAGAACACATTTATTAGGCATTCCATAGAAAACATTTCTATTCCTACCCCTGTTTGTCAGAAAAGACCATATTTCTTAGATAATCCATAGAAAAATATTCTATTTGTACTCCTGGTTGTCAGTTGCGGGAAAAGACCACATGTATTACATATTCCGTAGAAAAAAGTCAATTCCTAGTCCTACTTGGCAGTTGTAAATTGCTGGGGTTGAAGGAAGAACACTGTTGATTCGGTGTTAGAGTTCTTCCATAAGACCGCATTTCACAGATATTCAATAGAAACAATTCTGTTTCTAATCCTAGTTGCCAGTTGGAAATTAGAGGGATTTAAGAACATTTGTGATTTTATGTCTTTGCAGTACAGTTCTTCAATAAGAGACTGTGAAAAAATTCTCTAGACCTTTTTAATATTTATCTTTCTGAACATGGAGCGAAACTACAGGTGGTAAGCGAGCAAAGAGGGTTGTAGGATGTGGAGCTAGAGGTACAAGAGAAGGTGCTACTAACAGTGCTCCGGATAACACACAAGCGAGCACATCGTCAGTTGCAGGACCGTCAGGCCTGTCATCGCTCGGTCGGTTACCTGTGAATCTCAGTAATGAAGAGAGTCGCCAACTTGTTCTTCAGTGGTGTCACGGGTGGCCCTGCGACCTCCGTGTTGGGTCGCAGGCACACCCGCACCCCAGCGTCGTCTCTCCCAATGCGAGCAGCGCCACAGCTCGATCCTTTACTTACCTCGCTGCGCTCCTGCTGTGCTTCGGGTGCGCGTCTCTGCTGCTGGCCGGATGCGCGCTCGCCCTCTAGCCGGATTGGCTTCACCGGGCGCTGACCCTATTTAAGTCCTGCCACTTCCTTACCACCTTGCCGAATCGATATTGCCCTGTGCCTTGAGAGGAAGCTTTTCCGAGTATCTTGTTTGTCTACTGTGTACCGTATCTTCTGCCTCCGTCCCTTGACTACGAAACTTTTCCCCTTTTCTGACTTCTGCCTGTCCCCAACTACGAGGCCCGCTTTACGATTTCTGTACCGCGCAACACGCAAGCAAGTCAGTTAGGGGTGCGACCTTGGGTAGCATCCCCCGCACAAGTCCATCCCGCTTTGCGGCGGGCTCTGGTGAAAACCGGACCTACTTAAATTGCGCTCCCTGGCGTGGCTTACACCATCGCTTGTGGTGGTCCAGAGGATCCACTTCCACTGACCGTTACAGTTCGATTCGGCCATGGATCCCGCCAAGGTGCCTCTACTGAACGTCTCTGACATCACCACCATCATGGCCCAACAGTCTAAACAGATCACTCAACAAGCGCAGCAGCTTAACCAGCTGTCTTTGATGATGCAGCAGCTCCTCGCCACTCAGCAGCAGCAGTCAGCTGCCGTGGCTCCATCTGAGACGGCCGCTCCGGGGATGTCCGCCGGTCCTAAACTCCGGTTGTCCATGCTGACGAAGTTTGATGGGGACCCAAAGGCCTGCAGGGGCTCCATCACACGGTACTCCCTCCACGTGGCCTTCGTGGTCAGTCTCCTCTCCGGGAAAGCCCTGGCCTGGGCGACTCCACTCTGGGACCGATCCGGTCACAGCATATCTTGTGACATTCCTGCAGGAGCCTGCCTGTGCTTCATCTGCCGAGACTGCATTGCTGAACCTGCAGCAAGGGAACTCCTTGCAATTCCGCAAACTAGCTTCTGAGTTGGCTTGGAATGATGCAGCATTGTGTGCCACATTAAAGAAGGGCCTCTCCAGCCAGATTAAGGATGCCCTCACCACCCGGGACCCTCCGTCTTCATTAAGCGAGCTCATCCATCTGGCGACCCGCATTGATATCCATTTCTTGGAGAGATGGGAGGAGCTCCGCCAAGAGCGTGAACCGATCCGAACACGTCGTCTACCCCGTCTTGTGCCGGTGTTTGTTCGCCCTCCACTGCCTCCTTCGCAGCCAGCCATGGAAGAGGCTATGCAAGTGGACAGAGCCCACCTGACTCCGCAAGAACTGACTCGACGACGTGAGGGGAACCTATGTCTCTATTGTGGCAGCCCTGAACATCTTCTCAGGGGTTGTCCACTCCGTCCGCAACGTCAGGGAACGAGCGCACCTAGGATTCGTGGTAGAAGCGTCCCTAGGTGTCAGCAATCCCTCTCCACAGCTCATGCTCCCGGTTCTGAACGCAACCAATTCCGGGATCTCGTTTCAAGTGGCTGCATTTCTGGATTCTGGGTCTGCCGGGAATTTTATGGATGCTGCTTTGGTGGCCAAGTATCGTCTCTCGGTGGTCCGCTTAGACCAACCCTTGGTCATCTCGTCCGTCAGTGGTGGGCTACTGAGCGACTCCATCCTCTTTCGGACTGAACCGCTAGTCCTACAAGTAGGGGCCTTGCACAAGGAAAGGATTGCATTCTTCGTGTTGTCCCGTTCTTCCTCGGCTGTCCTTCTGGGGCTCCAGTGGCTGCAGCGCCACGCCCCTATGCTTGACTGGAAGACGGGCAAAGTTTTGTGTTGGGGTCAAGACTGCCAGTCCCACTGTTAATCTGCACCTCGTCGAGTGTGCCCCATTCCTCCACAGCCTTCTCTCGAGCCTCTACCGGGCCTGCCGCAACCCTATCAAGACTTTCAGGATGTCTTCTCTGAGAAACAAGCGTAGTCTCTCCCTCCACATCGTCCCTACGATCGCCCTATTGACCTGCTGCCTGGGACTAGCCCGTCCCGGGGTAGGGTCTACCCACTCTCCATACCTGAGACTCAGGCTCTGTCAGCCTACATTATGGAGAACCTACAGAAAGGCTTCATTCATAAACCTACTTCTCCAGCGGGTGCCGGTTTCTTCTTTGTGGAGAAGAAGGATGGGTCCCTGCGACCGTGTATCGACTACCGCGGTCTAAACAAGATCTCCATTAAAAACTGGTGCCCATTGCCACTGATTACCCAACTCTTTGATCGTCTCCGGGGAGCTAAAGTATTTTCCAAGTTGGACTTGCAGAGGGCTTACAATCTCGTTAGGATACGAGAAGGTGACAAGTAGAAGACGGCCTTCAATACTCGCGACGGGCATTTCGAGTACCTGGTGATGCCTTTCGGCTTATGCAATGCTCCAGCAGTCTTCCAGGAGTTTGTTAATGAAATTTTCAGGTATCTCTTGTATGACTGCGTTGTCGTCTACCTGGATGACATTCTGCTTTTTTCACCCGATCTGGGGGTCCACCAGTCGCATGTGCGCCAAGTCCTGAAACACCTGCGTGAGAATCATCTCTATGCCCAACTGGAAAAGTGCCAATTCCACCGGACCAGCCTCCCGTTCCTCGGATATATTATCTCGGACAAGGGTGTGAAAATGGACCACACTAAACTGTCCGCCATCCTACAGTGGCCACAACCCGTTGGCCTCTGGGCCATACAATGCTTTTTGGGATTCGCCAACTATTACAGGCAGTTCATCCCGCATTTCTCGACCTTGCTGGCACCGATGGTGGCCCTTACCAAGAAGAATGCCAATCCGAAATTGTTGCCATCAGCCGCCGAAGAAGCCTTTTCTAGGTTAAAGGCCGCCTTTGCCTCGGCACCCGTATTATCCCAGCCTGATACAGAGAACTCATTCTTTCTGGAGGTCGATGCCTCGTCCGTGGGGGCTGGAACGGTTCTCACCCAAAAGGGCCCAAAGGTCCATACTCGAACCTGTGGGTTCTTTTCTAAGACCTTCTCGCCGGCTGAGAGGAACTACACCAGTGGGGATCGGGAGCTTCTGGTCATTAAGCTTGCTTTAGAGGAATGGCGCCACCTCCTGGAGGGGGTTCGGTATCCGGTAAACATCTTCACTAGAGATGGGCGAATTTCTAAAAAATTCGATTCGCCGACTTCACCGAATTTTCCGACAAAATTTGTTTTGGTCCGAATTACTTCTGGACGAATCGCGTTAAAAAACAGCTATTTCCAGGCGCCAGACCCTGTGGGGCGTAGAACATGTGCAGCTTAAATATGCGGGGAGCTTGGTTTGGTCTTCATACAATTTTGTGTTTTAGTATACACACATATGACTGCGCCTCTCTTAGAATCGCTTCCTATAAATTCCCCGGGCACAAAAAAGGGCAAAACTGACCAAAAAAAAAAAGTCGGAATGTACCTGATAAAGTCATGGAAAGGCACGAAAAAAAAAAAAAGTGGGGTTAGGTGGCAACATCGAGGCCACGAGTGGCACGTGACAGAGTGTGGAGGTTTTATGGCAGAGCCACCAGCATGAGGTCAGATAGTGGCCCAAAAAACATTTGGAGGTGGCAAAAACAGGAGTATGCCACGGGGGTCAATAAAGGGGAGGGCACGGCAGGGGCAATAGCAGCAGCTGAGGGTTTAAAAAAGTGGCACAATGACATTCTGGGGGTGGAAAAACAGGATAGGTACAAGGGGGCCAATGAAAAAAAAAAAGTGTGGAGGTCACGGCAGCGCCCAGCAGCAGATAAGGTCGACAATGGCACAATGACATTTTGGAGGTGGCAAAAAAAGGAGTAGGCCCCAGAGTGGCACAATGACAGAGTGTGGAGGGACGGCAGGGCAACAGCAGCACATGAGGTAGCAGTGGCCAATGAAATCTGGAGGGGGGCAAAACAGTAGTGCCCCCGATGCAAATGACAGAAAGTGGATTTATGGGAAGCAGCGCATAAGGCGAGGTGGGCCCAAAGACAGGGGTGGAGGTGACCGCAGTAGCAAAAAAACCAAGCAGCAGAGTTCAAGAGTGGCACAATGCACAGTGTGGATGGGCAGGCACCAGCAACAGCGAGCAGCATGAGGTCATAGAGGGGCACAAGACGTGGGGAGGTGGGTGGCAAACCTGTCCCTGGTAAAATGGTTTGGTGGCAGATGGAGAAACTATCGCGAGTGGGCATCAGCGGGGGCGGCATCAGAATGTGGCTGAAAAAAAGTTAGTTTGAATCAAAACATTTTTCCCAAAATTTTGGTGAAGCGTCATAGTGATGTAATCTGACGCTTAAGGATATGGGTGGAAAAACCCGGGGCCCATCCACGTTATTCATCTTGACAAAGGTCATCGTTCCCCTTTTTCCCCGGGAAAAGTGGGTTCTCCTTGGGGAAACGAGGGCCCCCCCCTGCACTGAACACCCGCTCTGACCCACACTACGGGCCGGGAGGACAGCTTCTCCACTGCAAATCGGCAAGTTGCGGCCCCACACACCCAGTTTGGGCTGCCCAGACCCAGCGGACCTTCTACTGGGGTGGCAGAGTGCTTTTCTGAGTGGGCCACCAACTTTTGGGGAAAAGGGGCTGCTGGGTCCTGCTGCGCTACTGCTGCGGAAACTGCCCCCCAAGGGGGTGAAGGAAGCTGCCATCATGACTCAACTTATTTTCTGCTGAGGGAATGGTACTGCCCCAAACCCCCCCACCTCCTCCCACAGCCGCACAAGAAAGGGGTTTGAGGAACCCCCCTTTTAACTGTCAGAGGGGGACGATTGCCGCACTGGGCCCGGGGCCCCAATTTGACACGGATTTTTCCCCCTTATAGTTTTGGGTTTTTGTCCTCCCTCCAGAGGGGGAAAAAAAGGCTCCATTTTGGCCCGGGTACGGGGGCCCCAATGGGGGCGGAGACCCTAAGGCTCCCTCCCGGATGGTGACTATTGGTGTCACTAGCCGGCAAATCAGGCTGGGCCATCGCACAAGTGCTCCGGGGCTCCTGCCTCCTCTCCATTATACTGCCTCGGTGTTTGGGGGTTATCTGTTGTTTTTCCTCATCTCCTTTTACCCCCCTCCAGCTGCCCCTCCCCTCCTCTCTTGTCCGGGTAAAAAAATCAAATCCACTCTTTTCACCAACAAGCTTCGCTCCAATTCCTCCCCTCATTCACCCCCCCCAGGGACTCTGGGGCCGGGGGGGGGAAAATGTAAGTGCCACTCCCCCATCCCCCGCCCAAAAAGTTTTTTCAGATCTGTTCCAGGACAAACAGGGGAAAAGACGTTATTCACCCCGTAGCCCGGAGACTAACAAAAAACGCGTCTCCCAATGGCCGAGCAAACGCAGGTGCCCACGCTTAGCTCCCACGGGCTGACATCGAAGTTATACAGGGGAGTACTCTGTCCCTGGATCACAAAAAATCGTTAATGCCCTTTTTTGTTCTACAGTTTTTTACATGGCGGGTGGAATTCCAAGGGGGGAAACATGAATACAGAGGTGTTGGGGGAGGCCCTTCTGCTGCTCAACTCGAGGAGGTTTTTTCTTTGCTTTGTGGAATGGATGAAGTGCATGCCGTTTCCCGGCCATTTTCGAATGTTCTGAAGATCGGGGGAAGATTCAGGGAAACCTTTTCACAACCAATTTAAACTGCACCCGAGGGACTGGACCATCCCCCCTCGGTGCAGCGCAGCACCATGTTCCTCCCATTGCCGTCGCCCGGTTCCGATTTGCAGTTTTGGGGCGGAGAAAGCCACACATGATTTCTTGCTGAGAGCGGAGCATTCCTCCCCTTGTGACTTCGTCGCCCAGGGAAGCCAGGTGTAAACTGCGGACACCGCTGTTCCCTAACTGTGGTATGTGGGGCATACTTGTGGAGGCTGGATGATGGGGTAAGGAGGAGGAGGCGGACATTGGGCAGGAGCCGCCCGTTTTACAACGGGAGGAGAAAACGGGTCTCCCCGTCCCCAAGTTGTGTGGCCCCGGGTGGAAAACACTTCACCCCGTGGGGTAAAAAGGGCATTACTGGCCCTGACCGTAGTTAGAGCTCCAGCGTCCCCCTGGTGCCCCTTTGGAAAAAAACCGATAAAAAAAACAAAGGACTGGCCCCCCTTTGTTTACATATTTGTGAAGGGCGGTACTGCCTTTTTGGAAAAGAAATTACGGCTTGGAAATCTCCATCCGGCTCAGCACAACCATTATTTTTTCTGAACGTGCAGATCCCCCAATTGGAAAGGGGGGGCTGCTTTTCCAAACAACTTGGGGCGGGGCAGGTCACTTCTGCCTTAATGGTTTGGGGCGCATATGTTGTCTCTTTGAACCCCGTTGAACGACGTTGCGCCATGAGTGCGAGGAGCAGGGCATCTGGGCCGGGGGGATGGCAAAGATAAACAGCTCCTTTCTGCAGGTGGTGGAGCTTGACTGGTGCATTGGAGCATGCCACTGGGCGCTGCTGCGGGCAGGAGGACCCACATTCCAGTTTCTCCCAGGCCCCCGGATGGTGAGCTAAATGTGTTGACGCAGAGCCGGGTCCCAAGAAAGCTCCGGGCCAGCTTCACTTTTTGCCCAGTTTTCAAATTTTACCATTTTTCGGCTCCCCCTTTTCTTAGCAAAGAACTCCACTCCGATACTGATTTTACCCCCAACGCCCCCCAAATGAGTGAACTACCGCCGCTGCCTCGCACCCCCTGTACCGCCACTTTCTTGGCCCCTGCGAAGGGGTTTTCTACCCCGGGCCGTTTGGCCCTGACCTCACACTGCGCTACCCTGTGACTCAGGCCCCCCAAAAAAAAAAATTGCTGGCTCGCCGCTGCTGGGGCGAATGGCCCTCTTCTCCTGGATGATAAAAGCCCCTTGTTCCCCGGGCTCCCAATGCGGGGGGCTACATCATCATCGTTTTGTGTTTCATCGTCACTGCTGCCCTCATCACGGGGTCTTGGTATGCAGGGGCTGACCCCTCACAACGTGACTTTCTCCACTCCCAACCCTATTTTTTCCCCTCTGCAAGAACAGGGGAATTGGCCCCATTTTCTTCCTGCCAATAGCTGCTGACTGCCCTCCTCAAATTGTTCATCCCCCTGTATAGTGGCGCTGACCCAGCCCACAAGTAGACCGGGCTGGGGGGAAACCGGGAGGGGACGGGGCGGGTTGGGGAAGGTGAGGGCCCGCTGACCCGCTCCGGGGCCAGCCAATTAAGGGTTTTTCATTCCCACCGACTCTTTCTGGGTTTTGATGTCATCTGGGAGGGAATGGGTGACCTAATCAACCCAATCAAGAACCCCTTGGGTTTGAAAAAAACACGGGGCCCCTAGATGACCCAGGTTTGGCCTCCCCAGTGACCCCCCGCTGCGACGGCCCCTTCTGTGCTGCGACCTGGGCCGTCCGGAATGTTTGTACGCTTTCCACCGGGAGGTGAAAGGGCCACCCCTTTTTGACATAGTTTGTTCAAAAAGTACAGACTCTTTTGATGAAGATATCGTATTATAAATAATACCCTTTTTTGAACCCAAAAGAACCCCAAATAACAACTTGATAACCCCTTTGGGTATTAAATTGCGTCCACAAATGGGAGGAAAAATTTTCTTGTATTGCCCTTTTAAAAACCTTGTATTTTACGAATATAAAAGACAAACAGGTTAATTAATGTCCGGCGGGCGGGCGCCGCTGCCCGTCGGCCGTTTCCCCCCGCCGCTGGGGGGGCCGGGCGGGCATCGCGGGCACCCCCGACCCCCCCCCGTTCCCACGCCGGGTTCTTCCCCCGGGCCCCCGGGTCTGGGGCCCCCGCTCCTGTCCTCCCGGGGCCCCCGTGAGCATGCCCGCACCCTAAGCCGCGCGCATGACGTCTTGGTCTAAGATTTAAAGGGCCCAGCTGTCCCTAAGTAATTGTGCCCTTATTGCCGGCCAGGGATCCTATATAAGGTATACCCCCCTAGCACTTCACTGCCATATTGTTGGGTGTCTTTTCCAGTGAGATTTTGGAGAGTGTTAGAGTCATATTGATTACCCCATGACCAGACCTTTCTGCTAACTTTTGCCTGAACCTTTGCCTGTTTGCCGCCTACCCTGAGACCGTCCTCCCTTCTCTGAACCTCGAACCTCTGCCACCCCTCCCCTGAACCTTCTACCTGACCCCGACTAAAACCCCTGGCTTAGCGATTTTTGTACCACGCAGTAACCAATTCCGAGCCGCCAACCCCGCAACAAGTCCCAAGACCAGGGTAACGACCCTGTAGCCAGCCTCCAAGCCGAAAGAGCAAGTCACCATCCCCCGCTTTGCGCGCTTCTGTGAAAAAAACGGGGCTACTACTTAGAGCTCCGTTCCCTGCTGCTTTAACTATCATCCTCTGTCGTCTCCCAGCGAATCCACCGAACTCCTCAACAGAAACAAATCTGGGACATGGATCCGCCATGGACCTCTAGCCTGAACTCCGGACGTTTACCGAGTGCCGTCGCCCAGCAAGCCCAGCCAATTTGACCACTCGCGGCCATTGAGCAGAACCTTGTCGGCCCGTCTAACCGCCTCCCAAATGGCTGGCTTGCACGATCCGGCCTCAACCAGTTTGCTTCCTGCAGCCAGGCGCTACTTTGTCTTCCCCTAGCCACCGGAAAACCTTTCAGGCATCTGCCGCTTTCCCCATCCTCGCTATGAAAGGTTAGGACCCCAAAAAAGACAAGAGGCTCAAATCATTCCCAGTGCTCCATTCCCATAGAAGAAGTTGGGGACCCTTCAATTTCCACTGACGGCCCCTAAAAGTGCCTTCATAATAAGCCGCTAACGGGTGAAGCTCTGGCCTGGGCCACCCCCCGCCTATGTCGGAGGAATTCGCTACGGCTAATCTGGCAAGCCTTCCTCAGGGATCCGACTGTCCTTCGAGGAACCTTGTCTCACCTCCTCCCCCTCCGCTGCATGTGCAGCTCTGAGCTTTCGCCTCCGTCAGTGTGAACGCTATGAAGGTCAGTACTCAGGTGCAGTTCCGCACTCTAGCCTCCGAAACAAGACTGATATAATATGCTTTTGGTGGCGACCAACTGGCAAGGCCTCCTCTAAAACCCGCTTAAAGATGAGCCTCCGCAGGTGCGGGATCTGCCATCTTCCTTCTGAACTATCTGATTCGGTTTGGCCATCCCGGATCGTCATTCCTTTGCGAGAGAGACAACATAGAGCATCCCCGTCTCCAACCGCTAGTGTACTCCGACCAAGCTGCTGGCCTACCTCGGCTTAGCTCCTGTCTTATCAAACGTCCCTCCACTTCCTCCCACCAACGGTTTCATGAGGCGAACCCATGCCGTTGAAATTGCCTCAGCATTACCCCAGGAGGGAACCTCAAAAACTCGTCGTCCGAGGCAAGTTAATTGTTATTACTAATTTGTGGCCGGCTTCCCGGCTACGTACAAAGGGGACTGTTCCTGTGCGTTCCGGGAAACTCCTCCCGCACCTAGGCTGCAACACAGGAGAGGCCATCCCTAGGTGTTCAGTGTGGCCTCACTCCGTTTCGACCAGTCCCGGTACTTTTTGTGGAATTTTCACCGAACCCGTACCCTTTCAGGCCACCACCTTCCTGACTCGGGGTCCACCTGGTAACTTATATCAGTCAACGCGCTGGTGTCCCAGTCCATATTCCCAGTGACCCCCCTCTTGCCAGAAACCACCATGTTTGTCCCCTTCCCTCTTGTCATGCGAATGCCTCAAGGGAAGCCATTCGGTTACTGCACTGCGCCCCCTCACCTTCAGATTGCGGCGCCTGCTCCAAGAAAACTGTGAAACTTGCCCTCGTGCTGCCTCGTTCCTCTTCCGGAGATTCCTTCGGGGCCCTTCCCGCCCCTGGTTTACAAGAGCCTGCTCCGACCCATCGACTGGAACACGCCCGAGATCTTTTTGGGCCCGGCATCCACTCACCGAATGCCCTTCTGCACCTCCCGAGCCAGCTCCTAAAACAACGTGTCCCTGCCTCCTCGCAAAACCTACGAGTGACCCCCTCCGGCCAGGTCTGGCCTGCTCCTTACCAGACTTTGCCCCGAGCCGTCTTTTTTTCTCAAAGACAAGCCGAGACTCTGCCCCGAACCGTCCCCCATCCGTTTGCCCTATTGATTCTACAACCCGGTACTAACTTCCTCCCCGAGGCAGAGTTGTTTTATCCTCCTTTCAGTCCAAAGACTATAAGCCGATTGTCTGAGTATATCAAGAGCATCTCCAGTAAAGAATATTTAATATAACGCAAGTCCCGTCCCTCGCCTTGACGGAAAGCCGGGAATTCCGTCCCTTTGTGAAAAAGAAAATGGAACCCCCGGCCCTGTATCGATTATTCGGGCCCTAAATACAATAACCAATAAAGATATCGATACCCCCTGCCCCTTTTGATCTCCAGAGCTATTTGAAACCGCCTACTGGCGCAATTTTTTATTTTTCTAAACTGGATACTCGCGTGCTTTTACAAACTGATTCAATATCCGGAATGCACGAATGAAAGATAGCCCCCCTATCAACACCCTGATAGGCCACGGTCGAATATCTTCGTCATGCCAATTGGGTCTCTGCAGTGCTCCGCTGTTTCCAGAACTTCGACAATGAGATCTATTCCCGCCTTCAATACGTCGGTTGTCATTGTAAAAACCACCATCTTTATGCACAAGCCTGTGAAGAAAGGGGGGCCCCTGATGTCGACGAACGCCGCACCTTCTCCCTGCCCTCTTAGGTTCCACGTCCCCTTAGGATACAAGTCTTCAGATGGACCCCCTCCAACACTCGTAAACGGTCCAGCAGGCCCCCACCGGTGGCCATATCCAAGCCACCCAGCCATTCCCCCAGCGCTTTTTAGGTTTTGCCAATTATTTCAGGCAATTTATCCTACATTGCTCCTCTCTGTGCTCCACTGGTAGCCCCCACCATGAAGTGCCAAACCCTCAAATCATGGTCCTTCTCCCGAAGCCCCAAGAACCCCTTTAAGCTCCGAAAAAAAGCTTTTGCCATTCCGCTTCTGCCACCTTTCTTTCACGTCCGACCCACAAGCGCCCGTTTTAATCTTTAGAGTTCGACGCCTCCATCAGTTGGGTGCCCGGCGCTGTTTCTTCTTCAAGAAGTCTTTCCTCTGGAGATTGCGGACCGTGCATTCTTCCTCCAAAACCTTCACTCCTGCCGAACGAATTTACACTATTCGGTGATCCGGGTAACAACTGGGCTATAAAGTTAGCCTTAGAAGAATGTCGTCACTTCTGGAGGGGGCCGCCAATCCCAGAAGATCTTCACAGACCACAAGAATACTTCTATATCTCCAATCTGCACATGCGATGGAATTCCTCGTCTAGCCATTGTCCCCTAATTCATTCGCCCGTTTTAACTTTCCCTCTTTTACACTTCCGACCGGCTTGAAAAAAACCCTTTCATGACCCCCCCCAGACGCTCTCTAGAATTCCTCGGAACAACGGTTGGGCATGGAAGCCAAACCCCTGCAAGCACATTATCACTCCCGACGGCTTTTCTCTGCAAAAAGCCTCCATTTAGAATCTCAAACACTTACCTCCGGAAAAGGACCTACTTCCTCCTCCTCTGGCGCCCTCCGGATTTCTTAAATGGGACATTTCTTCCTCATAACTAGCTTCAACCTGGAATTTCCACAAAAATCCTACAAAACTGATCTCCCAGATACTATTGTGGCCCCGAGCACTCACTCACCACCTTTAGAGAACTACTTTGTCGCTTGTCTGTACCTCCTGTGGCCCTAACAAAGTTCCCCTCGCCCTCAGACCCCGGGTCCCTCTTCATCCTCCTTCTTCCCCTATGCCAAGACAACCGTGTCCCATAATTGCTATGAGATTAATGTTAAGCGGAACCTACTGGCCCCTCACCAGGAAACACGGTCATCGTGGGTGTTGGGGTTGGAACAGGATTATCTAAAAATGGCACACATGTTTTCCCTGCCCCGGGTTTATCCCTCACACCCCCCAACTGGCCCACTCTTCTTCCACACCACATCTTTCACTTACAACGGTCTCCCTTCATATTCAAATCTCATAGGGGATCCATTTTTTGTAATCTAAATTCTGGTGAGCCCTGTCGCATCAGTTGATGCCGCATTCAGCTGGACTTCTCGTCTGCATACCCACCCTCAAACCAAACGGGCAGGTGGAGAGTTCACCAAGTCTTAGGCACTTAATCTGTGACATTGTTGTGTCTCCCATCAGATAACGGGTCTCCCTCCCTCCCATGGGCAATTCTCCTATACTCCCTAGAACCTCAGAAGTCCGCTAGAGCCCGCTCCCTTTGTTTTTTTAAGTGTGGGTTTTTTGGGTTTTACATCCCCGCCCGCCTCACCCCTCGCCCGTTTACGTTCACGTTTCCTCCGTGATCCCAAGTAACGGACAACAAAGTCCACACTGGCAATCACTCTCAGCCCCTTCATTCGGCTTTTATTCCACTCACAGACTACTAAGGTTTGTCAAGGCCGGATAGGTAACCTCAGAGACCGTCCTACCCGTATTTAAAACCCCCCCCATGCTAGGGTTTGGCTATCGGCCCAATTAACACATTCCCGCTACAAAGGTCCCAGCTACAAGTTTGGCCCAAAATTAATTTTGCCCTTTTTGGTACTTCGCAGCTTAAACCCGGGTCTCCTACCCGCTCCGCTATGCCACGCCACTCTGCGTGTCCAGAACGCCTTCCATGACTCGCTCGCCACAGCCTGTGTCTGAATCGCTTCTCCCATGATCTTCTCCTGCCTTCTCCTTGCCAAACTCTGATAACCATCTTTGAAGTCCAAGGTAAGTGTCTGCGCAGAAAGAACAAGTGGAGGGAACGGTTCTTTTCTTCATTGACTGGAAGGGTTCGGGCCATGAGGAAACGTTCGTGGGAACCTGAGGGCATCACTCACCCAGATCTCCTTGCTTAGGTTTCAAAAAAAGAGGGGAGACCTAAGGGAGAGGTTGGGTTCACCCGCGACCACGCCCCGTTTCCCACGCCGCTTCTCTTACCTGCCCGAGGCTCTGGTGCCACGCCGCTCCAGTCCTGTTCCCGCCCCGCCGTGCAGCATGCCCCGCCCCCCTAGCGCGCCGCGTGCGCGACGGCAGTCTAGATTTAAAGGGCCAGTATGTCCCTCCGGTAATTGGCCCTATTGCCGGCGCTGGATCCCTAATAAATAAGGTATACGCCCCCAGCAACTCACTTGGCCAGAATTGTTGGTGGCGTTCAGTGAGTTTGGGAGAAGTTTAGAGTCGATCATTGAATGTACACGTGTACCTGTCCGTTCCCGCTACGTTTCCCTACCTTGCTGTTTTGCCGCCTGCCCTGACCCTGTCCTGCCTGTCTCTTGACATCGAACCTCTGCCACCTGCCCTGACCTTCCTCCATCCCCGACTACGCCTAGGAATTACGATTTTGTACCACGCAGTAACCCCGCCCGCCACCCGATTAAGTATTTCCAACCAAGTTCACATCATGGTAAAAATGACCTGGATTACCTCACCCGCAGCAAAGTCCAACGCCCCTTTGCGTCGGGCCATTCTGGAGAAAAACCGGGGCTACCTTAGACCCCGTTTCCCTGGGGCGTGGCCTTAACATATCATCGCTATGCGGTGGTCCCCGAGCGTAATCCACCGCACCCCACATTAACCCTTTCGGATATGAAATTATGCTACACCGAAAATTTCTTCCTTTGCCGTGAAAAAGAACGTTTCTTTTACTGAATACAACTCAGAAAATACTTAAGTAACCCTTGGATTATAAATGCGCAAAAGAAATGTGCTGCCAACTATTACCACTTTTGTAGCGTGTTTAAATACGGCGTTTTTACTTTTACGAAAACACAACAACAGAACACCATAAATTAAACCTTTTTTGATAGGGAATAATGCTACAGCCAAAATTTTCTTCTTTTGGCGGTGAAAAATAACATTCCTTTACTGAAACAACTGCAGAACATACTTTATAACCTATGGATGTAAAATGCCAAAGAAATTTGTGGCTGCCAACAATTCCACTTTGGTAAGCAGCGTGTTTTAGAATTAAACGCGTTTATTTTTAACGGAAAACACAACAAAAAAACTCGTAATCAACTTCGAAATATTGAAATAATGGCTGCAGCCCAAAAATGGTCCTTCTTGGTGTGAAAAAAGAACGTTCTTTTACTGAATTACAACTGCAAGAAAATATTACTTAGTTAACCCGATAGGATGTCAAATGCGGCAAAAGAAATGTGCGTGCCCAACAATACCACTTATAATTAGCGTGGTTTAAACGCTGAAATTTAAAGGAACACAACAGAAAAACAACGTAATTAAACCTTTCCCGAATGATATTGCTACAGCCAAACCATTTCTTCTTAAGTGTGAAAAAGGAAACTCTTTACTGAAATACACAAACTGCAAAAAATACTTAGTTAAAACCCCTTGGATGTAAATTGGCGCAAAAGAGAAAAATGTGCCTCCAACAATTACCCTTTGTAGCTGTTAAAACGGCGTGTTAATTTTTAACGGATCACACATCAAAAAAACCTTAATTAACCTTCCCGATATAATTATCTACTGTCAAAAATAATCTTCTTTTGGCATTGAAAAAAACACCCTTTTTATTTTAGTGACCCACAAGCAGCGTAAACAACGGGCTTAAAATATAACCCTGATCTAAATTTTGCGTAAAAGAAATTGAGCAACCAACGAAAATAAGTGGCATGTGGATTGTAAAAAAAACGCCTTTTTTCTTAAACTGACTACAACAGCCTACATGCTTAGATAAACCCGTTGATATTCCACTGTGCTCAAGAACTGAGCGATAGCATTAAAATGTATATGCAGTGAACTGGACGACACTGGACTTCAGTTCCAATACCCTAAAAAATCAGAATTAGAATTAAGGAAAGCAGTCTCTGAGACCAGCTGTGACACCCCCAAAAAATAGCTGATAAAAGTGAGCTCTTTAGTACGAGATAACATAACCCAGCAGCGGCAGCCCCCTTCCCTACACAGCACAGTGAGGGGCGGGTGAGCTGCCAGCGTCGCCTCCCGAACTTATATGTGCGGTGGGGTCACAGAATCCCGCCGGTCTCTGATTGGCTTCATCTCTGCACATGTGATGTAGGCTACGCCTTTCTTCCTCCCAGACTTCTTTGCCCCATGTAACGCCATGTGCTCGCAGCCATTTCATCAAATAACAACACGCTTCGTTACCGTGAATCACCCCAAACTTCGACTTCGTTCAGAATCGAAGTTTTCCTGAAATTCTAAACGAATTCCACTTCGTTAGAATCAATTCGCCCATCTCTAGTTACAACATAAAAAAACTATATAACCGTATCACCGTAATCATATCGACCCACAGAATAAAACTAACGTGTCATGGATACTGCACGGTGAGCGCTATTAAAAATAAAAAACACTACTAGGATTGAAGAATTTTCTTCAGCCTGCCATCCAAAAAACAGTTTTAAAAGCGACCAAAAAGACTTGTTCCCCCAAAAATTATACCAATAAAAATGTCAACTCATCCCGCAAAAAACAAGCCCCTACACAGTTCCGTACACAGAAAAATAAAAAAGTTATGGCTCTCAGACAATGGCGATGCAAAAACATTTTTTCCTTTTTTAATAAAAGTGTTTTTATTGTATAAAAGTAGTAAATCATAAGAAAAAATACAAATTGGGTATCGCTGTATTGACCTGCTGAATAAAGCTAGCCTGTCATTTATCCTGCACGGTGACCACTGGCAAAAATAAAAATAAATGACACTACCAGGATTGCTGTATTTTGTTCAAAACTCCTCACAAAGACCTTAATAAAGTGTTCAAACGTCATATGAACCCCATAATGGTACCAGTAAAAACATCAATTCATACCGCAAAAAGCAAGCCCCTACACAGCTACGCACACAGTAAAATAAAAAAGTTATGGCTGTCAGAATAGGACAACATAAAAACACACATTTTTATAGACATATTTCTATTGTGTAAAAGTAATAAAACAAAAAAAACTATATAAAATGTATATCATTGCAATTGTACCGACCCCCATAGTAAAGTTATCCTTTCATTTACACTGCATGGCGAACACTGTAAAATTGAAACCCAAAAAGCAATGATGGGACTGCGTTTTTCCCTCCATTTACATGGTCCAATGCTAAAAAAAACTATGGAACTCCTGTGTGCCCAAAATGCACAATACACCCCTAGATGAGATCCATGAGGGATGTTGAATCCAGAATGGGGTGACTTATGGAAGGTTTCACTTGTTCTGGTACTTTGGGGACTTTGCAAATGCAACATGGCACCCACCAAAATCTACCTTCCAAAAGCTTGGAACTTGGAAGAAATTGCGTAACAAAATTTGGGATGCTTTTTTCCAGGATTCTTTGTAAAAATTCAACATTTTAAGCTAAAATTGCAGATTGTTAGAAAATAAGGGCGACATGTATGAACGGGCTTTACGCCTGTTTTTTGGCGTATACTGCACCTCCCGGCCCGAATCCCCCTGTCGGACGCAGGGATGCGGTGTTAGGCGCAGCGTTCGCCACTTCCAGCTGCGCCCCGCATGAAGGGGCGGGCAAGGTGGCAAACGCGAGTCGGCAGCTCCGACAGGCAGACCAGGTTTATTTTGGTCTAAATGATCCGGCGGCGGCGAAGTGAAGCAGGATCGGAACATTTGAGGAAGCAGATAGAAGATCGCGACAGAAATCTCGGCGCTCTGCTCCGTGCAGCAGGAGTATGATTCCGAAAAAATCGACTTTATAAAGGCGGAAAACATTCTCAGAAAAAGAGCTCAAACCTCAAAAATAAACATAATAAAAAAAAATCACTTTCCAAAAATCTAGAACGGCGCAATATCAAGAAATCGGATATTGGAAATTGCCAGGAAATACAGTAATTCAAATTCTGAAAGCTATTCTCATTGGTCGGCATAAACCGGCCAATCAGAAAAGGAGCGACAGGGAACCATTAAAACCTATGGAGAATGATTGACCAATCAGAATCAACGGCGGGACAGTTCAAAATACAGTAAAAATACAGAAAAGAGCTGATTGGTCCCACACGGCGCCTAAGTCCCGCACTGTGCCTATGTTCCCGCACTGTGCCCCACACACTGGCGAGGTGCAGGGAACTTTTCACCGCATGTACGAGTGCACCTCCTCGGACTGCGAATCTTCAGCGCAGCACCGCACTGCGCCTCAGTCCCCGCACTGCGCCTAACACACTGGCGAGGCGCGGCGGACTTTTCCCCGCATGGATGACCGCACTACCTCCGGCGGCGAATCTCAGGCGCAGCCCCGCACTGCGCCAAAGTCCCGCACTGCGCCTAATACACTGGCGAGGCGCAGCGGACTTTACATGGAATGTATGAGAGCGTCCCAGCGCCGACATAAATCAGTCGCAGATTTCGCCGGAAAACTAGCGGAAAAGATCGCCCCGACCCGGCGAGCTTCATACATGTCGCCCTAAATGTCTTAATTTTCATAACCTAATGCTAAAAAAATTTGTGAAACACCTGTGGGGTCGATATACTCACTACACCCCTGGATATATTCCTTAAGGGGTGTAGATTCTAATATATGGTCTTTTTAGAGGTGTTTATTAAGTTTTAGCGCCTTAGGGTGTCCACAAACCTGAAATGCCGCCTAAATGAAATGGTAATGAAAATGAGACCCCAGAGCCCGGTAGGTGCTCCTCCTACTCTGGGCTTGTGGTTGAGCCAAATAGCGCACTAGGGCCACATATGGGATATCTCTGAAAACGGCAGAATCTGGAGAATCAATTTTAAGTTGCATTTCCCTGGTCACATCTACCGTGTTCTTGTGAATAATGGATAAAAATAAAAAATCTTCAAAAATTTAGAAATTTCACCTCCACTTTGCTTTAATTCCTGTGAAACACCTAATGGGTTAATAAACTTCTTAAATGCTGTTTTGAATACTTTAAGAGGTGTAGTTTCTTAGATGGAGTCATTTATGAGGGTATCTAACATACAGGACAATCAAAGCCACATCACAGCTGGACTGGTCCCTAAAAAAATGTATACTGCAAATTTTCTTGAAAATGTCAAAATTAATACTTAATAATAAAATTTCTTAGCCTCCTAATGTCATAAAAAAAACATTGAAAAATTCCTATTGCTCACTACAGTAGCTTTCAAAGGGTTTGGGGACAAAATAAAGAAACTTTTTGAGTGGAATAACTGTCTTACACGCAGACATTTTTTTTTAAATTTGAAAATATTTTTCACAAATAAACAAGGACTTTTTGGACCAAAATTTCTTACTAACTTTAAGGGGTTGTCTCGCTAAAAAAATACTTTAAAATTGGGGGGAAAAAAATAAAAGACATTTTCCAAATATAGGGCGACATGTGTGAATCCCGCCACGTCGGGGCGCACCTTTCCGCCGGTTTTCCGGTGAAATCTGAGCCTGATTTATGTCGGCACTGGGGCACGCTCATACATTCTATGTAAAGTCCGCCTCGCCAGTGTTTGAGGCACAGTGCGGGACTTAGGCGCAGTGCGGCGCTGCGCCTATGATTCGCCGCCCGAGGTAGTGCACTCATACATGCGGGGAAAAGTTCCCTGCGCCTCGCCAGTGTGTGGGGCACAGTGCGGGGACATGGGCGCAGTGCGGGGACATGGGCGCTGTGCGGGACTGCGCCTCACATGTATTCCGATTCGAGACAGGCTGGAAAACAGCGAGAAATCATTAAAGATGTCCGTGCGGAGTATGAATTAAAAAATTGCCTTTATAAAGGCGGAAAACATTCTCAGAAAAGAGCTCAAACATAAAAAATAATAAAAAAAAAACACTTTCCAATATCCTAATTCAAGAATTAGGATATTGGAAATTGCTGGGAAATACAGTAATTCAAATTTTGAAAGCTATTCTCATTGGTCATCAGAAACCGGCCAATCAGAATAGGAGCGACAGTGAACCATTAAAACCTATGGAGAACTATTGACCAATCAGAATCAAAGGCGGGACAGTTCAAAATACATTAAATGCAGAAAAGAGCTGATTGGCTGAGCTAGCGGGGGCTTGGCTATCCCAACCAATCAGAATAGGAGCGACAGGTACCCATTATAGCCTATGGAGAAGTTTGAACCAATCAAAATCAAAGGCGGGACAGTTCAAAATACAGTAAAAATGCAGAAAAGAGCTGATTGGTTGAGCTAGCAGGGGCTTGGCTATCCCAGCCAATCAGAGCGCGAGCTACTTCTCCCATTGTAGTCTATGGAGAGATGGGCACAATGAAATCTCAGCTCTCAGCGGCGTGCAGCATGGAGTATGATTAAAAAAAACATTTTTATTAGTTGTAAAATATTCTCTGAAAAAGAGCTCAAACATTCTATAAACATAAATCAATTCTATCCCGAACTACGTGTTTGTCGCCGAGATCGGCGCTACATCGGGAATCGCAATAGAAAGAATTGCCGGGAAATACAGTAATTCAAATTTGGTATGCTATTCTGATTGGTCGGCATAAACCAGCCAATCAGAATAGGAGCGACAAAGACTCATTATATCCTATAGAGAAGTTTTGACCAATCAAAATCAAAGGCCGGACAGTTCAAAAGACAGTAAAAATGCAGAAAAGAGCTGATTGGCTGAGCTAGCGGTGGCTTGGCTATCCCAGCCAATCAGAGCGCAAGCTACTTTTCCCATTGTAGTCTATGGAGAGATCGGCGCAATGCAATCTCGGCGCTCAGCGCCGTGCGGCATGGAGTATGATTAAAAAACTCATTTTTATTAAGTGTAAAACATTATCAGATAAAGCGCTGAAACCTTCTCTAAAAGTAAAGCAATTAAATCCCTAATAACGCGTTTGTCGCTGAGACCGGCGCTACATAAGGAATTGCAATAGAGAGAATTGCCGGGAAATACAGTAATTCAAATTGTTTAAGCTCTTCTGATTGGTCAGCATAAACCAGCCAATCAGAATAGGAGCGACAATGGCCCATTCTAACCTATGGAGGAGTATTGACCAATCAGAATAAGAGCGACAGGGACCCATTCTAACCTATGGAAAACTATTGACCAATCATATTCAAAGGCGGGACAGTTCAAAATACAGTAAAAAAGGCAGAAAAGAGCTGATTGGTTGAAGCGGCGGGGGCTCGTCCGGCTTAGCCAATCAGAGCGCGAGCTACTTTCTCATAGAGTTCTATGGGAAAAGAAATGCAGAGCGAGCTCTGTTTGTGATTGGCTAAGTTAAAAGAGGCGCGGTTATTTGGACCAATGGGAGAGCGAGCGACGCTCCTATGGGTTTTCTAATGCAATCTGAAATAAAACTGTCCATGGCCGAAATCAAATGATAATACTGCCGAAGTCTTCCCGATGTGTATAAAAAATGAATAATAATATGGGGGTAAATAAACAAAAATATTAATTCAATAAAATCAGGTTTATTTCTTTATTTTTGTTAGCCAAGTAGCCAATAGTATTGGTGTAACGAAAATAAAGAAATAAACAGGATTTTATTGATTTAATATTTTGTCAAGCTCAAACGTCGCTCTTTTGAGCATGGAGGAATAAACTAACTTATTGCTTGAATGCATTTTGGAGTGCCGTGGACCTTTTTTTACTATATATATATATATATATATTATATATATATATATATATATATTTATATATAATATATATATATATATATATCGTTCATAACCCCCTTTTGCCATTAAACAAATTTAAACATTAAATAGTTACACATAGTTGGTATCGGCGCATTCGTATAAGTCCAATCTATTACAATATAACACCATTTATCCCATATGGTGAATACCGTTGAAAAGTGTTTTTTGGAGATTTTATGTCCCCAAATTTAAATAAAAGTGGTCCGAAAATCACATGTATCCCAGAATAGTACATTTCATCCTGTGAAAAATGAGTCCTCGCTCAGGTCGATAGACAGAAAACCAAAAAAGTTATTGGTCGCAGACAATGACATTTCAGCGACAATGTAAAAAATAAAAGTACTAAAACATAACAAAAAATTTAAAAAATTTGGTTTATCATCAGAAAAAAACCCTGTGAATAAGATTTCACATTGTTTATACCAAAAACTGAACTTCATAAAAACTAAAGAGGACTTGTATGAAAACTGTCTTGGTCTAAGACTTTCAACCAACCAATCAGAGCGCCCCTTTAATTTTTTGAGAGCACTATATGAAATGAAAGGGGAAATCTGATTGGTTGCTGTTGGCAACAAAGAAAGTCTTAGACCAAGACAGTTTTCATGTTCCACCCCTTATAAAAAAATTTGCAGTACATTATATGATATGGTCTCACTACAATGATAAGCTTTTCTAAATACATTTGCTTTTCTGGTTATTAACATCTCTCCCCACCTCTTCCTGTTCTCTCTTATCTCTCATTGCTCTAACGCTGCCATCAGTCACTAAGTCCGTCCATGGCTCCTGTGGTCCTATGTCTAGTTATGGACTTTGAAAGCTTCCATTTAGCTAAGTAAGACTCTTTAAAGCTTTGAGCCTGTGCAATACACTAAAAAGGTTGCAAGAGTTTTATAAATGCAACGGAATGTTAAAAACAACAGAGCTGATGTGTCAATCACTGCTATAGACCCACCCACAGCCTGAACAGCATGTGTGATTCTAAAGCTGGCTGTGGTTTTTTGAAAGTGCATTGTAAGAAAACCCTTTTAAGGTATCTTTCATGCTGGATCCACTGCCTTCACTTGGGCTCATACAAGTTAATGAAGGTGTAATAAAAAATAAATAAATCAGAAGTATAGTAAATATATCAGTAATGCAGTTTAACCTACCAATGACCAAGCATTTCTTTTTTTCCAAAAATCATAACTTTATCATTTTTCCATTAGCGTAGCTACATGAGGGCTTGTTTTTTGCAGGATGAGTTCTATTTTTCAATGGCACCATTTTGGTGTGAGGTGGCAAAAGGGGGAGATTTGAACTTTTAATATTTTTTTAAAACTTATAATAATAGAACACTTATAAAGGGGGCTATGAGAGCCTTTTTAGGTTTTCCCGGTTCCAGGTAACTGATTTTCACCTGCAAACTGCCCTGGGAGGATATAGGGAAAATGGCGCTCAATTATTTAAACCCCGGCCAAGATTGCTTTCCCTGCTGTTGCCAAAAGGGGCTAGGAATTAGCAGTTCTGTCAAACCCCCAAATTTGTCGGTTACTGAGTAAGCCCCCTAATTGGATCGCCCCAATAGATGTTCCAGTGCCCTTTCAGTAAGGGGCTAAAAGATCAAAACGCCCCATATTTTACAAAAAATTAAAAGGTTACACATAAAATTTGGGACATTGATTATAAAAATCCAAAATTTTTTTTATATTTTCTTTATTCATACGCGAAGCTGGAGAAGAAAATAAAACTCCACCTACAAAATTACAGTTTTTGGGGTGGGCATTTCATGTCCTCAAAAAATTGGAATAAAAAGTGATCTATAAGTCACATGTATCCCAAAATAGTACCAATAAAAACTACACTTCAGCTGTAAAAAATGAGCCCTGACATTTAGATCCATAGCTGGAAAAACAAAAAAGTTATTAGTCACAGAATTTTTATTTTTTTAAAAATACAAAAAAAAAAAAAAAACTCTACACATTTTTGTTACTGGGAAACATTCTGACCTCAGGTCAGATTTTATTTCAAAAAAATACCAAACAGTGAACGCCAAAAAAAAACAAGGGGTTTTTTTACATTCCACCTCATTTAGAATTTTTGGGGGGTTTCCCAACACATTATATGTAAAAACAATGATACCATTAAAAAGTAAATTTTGTCCAGCAAAAATCAAGCCCTCATATGTCTATGTAGATGTAGAAAGAAAAAAGTTAGCTCTTAGAAGACAGAGAAGAAAAAAAGTAACATGACAATAAAAAAGTATATATGTATTTGTTTTACGTCACCATGTTTTGACTCCTACAGGTTTTTTTTTCATTGTTTTATTGATGTAGCCCTGTGTAGAATGGCTTTATGCAGGTCAACATGTAGTTTTATTGGAACCATTTTGGGGTTCATTTGACTTATTAAAGGAGTTGTCTCATTATGAGCTTTCAGCCTGTCAGTGAGCCTGGTAAGTTGAACTGAGGGGCGTGTTTCTTGGTCTGTCTCTCCTGCTCCCTCTCCCCCCCTCCATCAGCACACAGGCAGCTACATAACTTCTATACAGGGGGGGAGGGGGTTTGCTGCCAGAGTTCCCCCCTGTGGGCCTGCCTAGGTCTGTTGCAGGAGAGCGCTGATCTATGAGTGTAGAGAGGAATGTGAAGTGGTGTGCTAATAACATAGCAGAGAGGATGCAAGTGTTCCTATACCCTCTGCTTAGCTTACAAGTCTCCACATCTCCGAAAACAACAAGGGAAGTGTTACCATACTCAGGATGTCTCACTAATACAGGAGAGCATAAAGTATTCACATGCCTGATCTGTATAGCATTAGTATAGTCACAGTTCCAAAGACACATCATGATTATAGAACAGACGGGGTCACTGCGTCACATCTATCTGTGTAGAGAGCAGGAGGAAGCGGCACACACAGGGTTAATCCAGGAAGCAGGGACACAGATGCCAGAGTTCCTCCCTCCCCCCCCCCTCCTACAAACAGAAGCATTCTGTGCGGGGGGGGCTCTCTGCTCCGACCTGTCTTCAAAGACCTGAGGAGTCATAAAGACCTGACAGCCAGTAAGATAAGGACAACGGGTGGGCTTGCTATAGAGATTTTGGGGAGTGATGCACTCCTGCTAACAGGGCTAGCTCAAAATAGTAGGACATTTGTAATGAACATATATTGCAAAGCTGCTTGTTTTTTAAAGATCTTTTAATTAAAACCCAATCATTGTAGCGAGACAACCCCCTTTAACTTTTGTTATTTTTCTGGGTGGATGATAAAAATAAAACAATTCCTCCACTGTTTTTTTGGGGATTTTGACAGTAAAATAACGTAATTTTCATTGTCTGGGCTGTTAAAATTTGTGTATTTTTTTCATTACTATTTCTTCAACATATTATCAATGCAGCAAGTAAAACGCATGTAGTTTAAGATTGATTACATATATGAGATGTTGTTTACCTATATGATTATTGCTGAGTGCTGAATTTATAATTAATATTACATATTGCATTGCTGCTACCTTATTCCTTAATGTGTATTTTATTTATCATGTTTTTAATCATGTGAATAAAATAATACATCTTGATATTCATATAGATGGGGTCTCCTTTCTTTGGTTTAGAATGTCACAATGAATGTAAGTAGTATGATGTGGTACCGTGTTAGCCATAGAAAGTAGTAGAAGAGTAAAAAAATCAGGTAATACCTTTTGGTTAGCCTCTAAAAAGGTATCGCCTGATTTCTTCACTCTTCTACAAGGAATGCAAGACATAGAATTTGAGTGGTAGGACCCACTGTTATAAGAATGCTGCACCCAGTAGCATGAGTGGTCCATGCTGGTGACTTGGGGTATTCCCTTTAAGGTTCCATAGTGGATGGCTTCACTTTGTTGGTAATACAGATGTAGCAGAACTAAAAAGAACAGATAATGCGGTGTGATATCACGGCACAGAATGTTATCTCTACTTTCTCAATGCTTTTCAATGGCCTTTGTTTACAGATGAGAGTAGATAACACAAAAAGCAATGATGTCACATCTGTATCATTGTTGATGAAAATATCTTTTGAAGTCTTTTGGGGCTATTCTCTATATGGACACTGTATGGTTCCAGAATTTTCAGAAGAGTAGTTAAAATGAGCTTTTCCATGTTGAGCCCTTACTTGAAATCCTTTTTTGCCTGTTTTTTGGCATCTCCAAAGAAGAACCACTTCAATTCAAGAATATTCTAAGGCCTCATACTTTAAGGGAAGTCACTGTGTGTGTCAGATTCATAAGGAAGCATAAGGAATTTTATTTCTTTTTAACTCAAGTGCTATACTAATGAAGCTTTGCATAAGATTTGTACTGACACAGCATTGTATACCAACACACGGAATCCTGGAAGGTGTATACTATGGAGGAAGAATACATGCATTCTTAACCTTTCTCACACTGTGACATATTTACAAGCCATGGTAAACAGGGTGCTCGAAAAGTGATATAGCAAGCACAAACGTATGGTCCAGCAGTCCCTGTGCATGTTTGCTGTTTTATTTTAATATTACTCAATAAATATTGGATTTTTTACTGGCCTTTGGACTGCTGGACCATACGTTTGTGCTTACTATAGTGCTATCTCCCTAGCCCGGAGGGTCCCTGCAGCATACTGGATCACGGTGAGCTGACTTTTTTCTACTTTGTGTTTGCTCGAAAAGTGATGCCTGCAGCATTGCTTGTGGTCGCCATCAGTTTTATACTACCTGGTCTAGTGGCCTGGGATCTGAAAGAACTATGATCCAAGTCATCTAACCATCTTAGATGCCATGGCCATTGCTGATCATGGCATTGAAGTAATTATACAGAGGGATCCTTCTGTTACTCCATCAGATACCCCACAACACGGACACAGGTGTAATCCATTTGACATGGCGGCTAAAGGGCTAAAACTCCCCTGTCCGTTTTACACAATGTATTGTAGTACAGAAGTATTGCAGTGTCTTATTTAAAAAAAAAAAAAAAAAAAAAATTGAGGGTGTCATAAACATCATACAATGCAATCAGAATATCTCCGCTGTTTCAAGAAAATATTTCAATATTGACATACACTTAAGAACTGCTATTCATGCAAGTCCCTAAATTATGAAACACTACAATAAATTCTAAAATTTTGGTACTAGAAAGTTTGGATATTCCATTGGTTGGGTAGTCATGGCAAGGTAAAAGTGTCCAAACCAGTATGATTGCACCTATAGTACACTGCTATTTGCAATGGTTCTTCTTTCTGGCTAAACGAGGGAAATCTTAAAGGACCTTCTATGACATAGCACAAGGATAGAGGATGTCCTAATAGGAAAGCTTCTTTAATTCTCTAGACTTGAGTTTTCTGTATTAGGATGATCTGAAAGATCTGATAATCCAGCTTCATATCTGAGTGTCTGTGTGCAATATTCCTGAATGTGATTTTATCAGCAGACTTTTCAAACAATGGAGCAATTCAAGAATTCCCTATTTTTTTAACACCCATGACAACACCAGTGAGAGACCGGCCCATACAGCCAAAAAACAGGAACCTCCAAAATCACTTTAAAAGGTGAAACATCCCTATCATTATTAGTATCAGTTTTCTATCCATAGGATCAATGAAAGGACATTAAAGTCTCCTCCTGAATTGTAAAATGGTGCTACAGAGCTTCACTCCATCCTCATAGCCGTACAAACTGTAGGTCCATGAAACTTGCAGCAGAGTGAGGAAGATGGAGGTTTTTAACCCTTTTCAAAATTTTTTTCATTCTTGTCTGGGGGGATCCCAGCTCTCCCCAAAGTACTAAAAATGGGGCATGGCAAATCAGTAACCAGTAAGTAATCTAAACATTTCCAGTATTTTGTAGTTTTTCAGCCAAAATTTAAAATTTTAATTTATCATGGGGTTTTTTTTTGGTAATCTTTTTCCCCAAAAAGAAACAATTTAATTTTTCTTTTTAAAAAAAAATAAAAGAAAAACATGAAATCTGGAAACCACGAACAACAAATTCAATCAGATACTTAAAACACATAAAAGCCTTCTTTTTAACAGTGTTGCAGTAGAAATAAATAGAAAACATCCATGCTAAAAACCCTTCTAGGGTTTGTCCTTTCTATTGAAAGCTGGTTTTGGGCTGTTTTTTCATAGCTTGAAATTGTTGTGGTTACATAACTGCAGCTGCCAAATGAAATGTTCCCTGACCCCCCCAATCCATTTAAAACATTACGCACCCCCGGGGAGACTTCCACGGACTTCATACCACCCCCCTATTCCCTTTCCTTTTTCTAATAATAATAAAGGAACCGGGGAAATGATCCTCTTTGTTACTCTGTTTAATTATAAGAGTTGGACAAAGCCTGCCATGTATGGCAAACATTCACTTCTCAGACACAGCTGTCAGCTAGACGTGCCAGCTCCTAAATAGCCCTGGATAAGCGAAAGAAACGCAGCTCAAGAGTCACAATTAAACATGATGTAGCAAGGAGGCACTTGGAAAACATTGATCCGAGCATCTAGAATCATTCAAATCCTTTCTTCTTATTTCATCGACTTGGGGTCAATATTGCTCTCTGCCTGGAAAAATTTCATCCAATTCATTATGACAAGGTGTAATGCTTTGATTTAAATTTCCAAAAGTTTTTTTTATTTACAGTGCTTTTATGCCCTTATCAACCCAAACTCAGAGTGTATAGAACAAACAAGGGGGAGAGGGCAGGGGGACTTTCAGGATTAAAGGGTTTTTCCCAAAGGGAAGTGTTTTTCCAAAACAGGCTGATACTTCCCTTTTGAGGCTTGAAAAAAAAGGGCGTTGTGTTTCTGAGTTTAAAAAAAAAAGGGTTCCCCCTCGTGTTTGTCTTTGCACCATCTCCCTTTGCACGCTCCTGTTTTTCAGTCACTGTAGTTGGTAAATATTGTTTGGCTAAAAAAAGGGGGAAACGGGTATTGTGCACAGGGGGAGAAGGGGATCCGGCAGGTAGCGTTCTTTCTTTTGTTCCAAAAATTGCTGCAGAGGGGGGGGGTGGGCGGGAAGCGGGGATGCCAGGGACCGTCTGCCTTTTTTAAACTAAAGAAAATTTAAACTTTAACAAACCAAATGGAATCTCTATAAAAAAGACACAGGAACCTTTTTTTTCCCCCCCCCCTTTTCCCCAAAGCGGATCTTTTTCCCTGCCATCAATAAGAAGTGCAAAAAAACCCCAGGCACTGCCGGGTTTTTTTTTTCACCCTTCTTTCAGGGGTGCCCCCACATAGGTTTCACAGAGTTCGGGCCCCCTTAAATTCCGGGGAAATGCAGTGTGGGGTTTTCTTTTTCCAGTGATTGGCATATCAGCACTGCTTTTCTTAGCTGAGCCTATTAATGGAACATTGGTGATGGAGAGGTTTAACAACAGGGCAGAAGACTTTTTGACAGTTTTCCGGGCCCCGAGGGGTTTTTCCCCTGAGGGGCCCCAGGCCCCCAAAACAGGGGGCCTTCCCCCCCAACGGGGGAAGGGGGGGGCCCCCGGAACACAAAATCTTTCCAAAAATTTTGGCCTGAGCCCTCTACCCCGAGCGCTCAGGGGGAATACCGTGCAGGTGTTTTGGGGGGAGCGGGCGCCCCCGGCCCGCCTGTCCCCCCAATTGTCCCGGGTTTAAGAAAAAGGGGCCCTAGGCTTTAAATGTATAAGGACATCTCATTGTCATATCAACTGCCCACAGATTATAATGTTTTAAAAAATTGTTTTGGTATGCTTTTTCTGGGGAACTAAAGCCCTAAATTACCCCCCCCCATTTTGGCCCTGTGAAAAATTCCTCAAATCTGTCTCTTATTAATGGTAAAACATTTTTTGATAAAATTTGTGTTTGGCTGCAACCCCCGGGGGGAAAAGGGGCCAAAATTTGTCTTCCTCATAAAATTTTTTCAATCTTTCCTTCTGCTCACCAATACCCCCCCCCAAACCCCCAAACCCCCCAATTTCAAAACCTGGTAAGAGTAGCAGGCTTGCTTTTTTAAGCTTTGCACTCTAGTCTTTTCATGACTTTTTTTCATTCTGTGCAAAAACCTTTAATTTGTAACCCCTTTAAAGTGATGCGCATTAAAACCAGCTTTGAAACCAGAATTTAACCAAAGGTAACCCAAGACCCTTCCAGTCCCCCCCACTCCCCACAGCCCCCCAATTGCACCCTCTGCTACAATCACCACGGCCCTCCCTAATCAAAAAACTCCTTGACCCCCCCTCAGACAACCCCCTGGGAAATGGATTCCATATTTTCCCCCTTCTATTTTCCCCCTAAACACCTAAACCGCTACCTTCCCCTCTTCCACAACATTAAGACCTTTCCAAAAAAAACCCACAAAACCCACCTTTTTCTCTAACCCACAAACACCTCCCCCACTCTCCCCCTGCTTCTCCTCGTCCCGGGGGACAATACCCCAAACCCCCGGGGAAACCCCACCGCTTTCCCCACTGTGTTCAGGAAACTCTCACAGCCCAAGCAGCACCACACTTTTTTAATAAACCACATAAATTCAAACCCACCCCCTCATCCCTGCAGCACCTATCCCCTATGTCTGGAGCTCTCTGGAAGGGCTCGTTCATGGCAAAAAGTTTTCCCTTCATCCATGACCTCTTAAACTCCCCCCAATTTTCAAACCCTTTCCCTTTGGTTTAAAACAAAAACCTGGTGGCACCCCCCCTGACACAATTCCCCTGCCTGCACTCCCTTTTGGTGGGCTCCATTTACCCAAAACCCCCACTCTGGAAAAAAAGCATGGCGGAGGTGTCGTCCTTCTTTTTCAAAATACCTGTTCCTTTTTTCTCCATTCCCCCAAGTCCTTCCCTCACCCTCCCCTCCCTTTGAGGGCATTTTGTCCGCACTTTCTCCCCCTCCAACCTCCAAGCGGCTGTTTTCTACCGACCCCGGGCCCTGCCACCCCCCCTTCCTTGAACCCCTTTGTTCCCGGTCCTCCACTTTTTTTTCCCCCCGACCCCTCCCCACTATTATCATGGGAGATTTTTAAAAAATTCCCAAACGTACACCCCATCCAAATACTAACAAACTCCTGTCACTTCCTTTTCCTTTGGCCCCCCCCCAGTGGACCTCTGGGGGCCCCCTCACCAGACGGAAAACACACCCGGACCTCATCTTCACCCACCTTTGCCCCCTATTAACCTCTCAAAAATCTCCCTCCCTAACTTGACCACAACCTGCTACCTTTCCCCTCTAAACAAAAACTCCACCTTTTCCCCCCCTCCCCGCACCAAATCTAGTACAAACCCTACGCAAAGGGAAACCCAAAAAAACCTCAACCCATGCACTCTCCCTTTACTCTCTTGCACCCCCACCCTACCAGGGGTTTCCCCATTTGCTGATCCCCGGGCGCGGCCCCCCACAATTTTACAAAAAAAAACAATTTACCCCCCCTCTTGATGCGGGCGCCCCCTCTCAACACAACAGAACCCGCAATTGGGAAAAGACAACCCCCGGCCCCACAAACTCCACCAAACAAAACGAGGCGGGGCTTCCCGAAAAGCCAAACCGCCCGCTGGAAGAAAACCCCTCCACCCCCAAAGACTTCCCCCTCATATAAAGAAACAATACACACATTTTAAAACCGCCACACCTCACCAAAAAAAGACTTCTTCACGGTTTCTCATTTTCTCCCCGTTTCCCCCAACCCCAATTTAACTTTTTAAAAACCTTTTAACTTTTCTTCTGCGTCCCCCAGCACCCCCTCCCCCCCCCCCATCCCCTTTCCCCTCAGCAAATGATTTTCCCCCTTTCATAATAAAATAAATCCATCAGCCCAAAACTTTACCCCGCATTTCCCCTCACCCACCTCTATTTCCCCGGTGTTTTCCCCCCAGCCCACATCTGCAAAAATGTCATGATATTCCCCCTTTTAACTTGGGCCCCCTTTTCCCCCCGGTTTACCTCCTGACAAGCTCTTTTCCCCTTTTTCTGTTTCCAAAACGAACCTCACCTCCTGTAGTCTTGAAACCCCCTGCCAACCCCCTATCCCTGAAACCCTTGTGCTGTTTTTTCTCCCAGCCCTCCCCCCTTCTCTTCAATTTTGTCATTTAACCTCTGGAATCTTTCCCCCTTTCCCCCTTAAAAAAACGCTACCATCACCCCCATCCTAAAAAAACCAAATTCCCTTTACCCCCCCCCATGTCCAACTATCGCCCAACTTTAAAGCTTCCATTTGCCTCTAAACCCCTTGACCCAAAACGCCAAAATTTAAAATTTTCCCCCCATCCCCCCACCCACTCCTTTCCCTTTACCCCCTCCAATCGGGCCCCCCCTTTCCCCCCCACCTAAATGAAAAACCCCCCTAACCAAAAATCCCCCCAACGGGCCCAAGCAAAACTGCCAAAGCCTCACGCCCTACTCTGTTTCTTTTTCCTCCCAAAACCTTTTTCCCCTGCCTTTGGGCACTGTTTTACCAAATTTACTCCTCCTAAAACATCCCTCCCCCTCCCCGGCATCACGGATTGGCCCCTCTCCTGGGTCTCCTCTAAAACCCCACTGAAAAGGACATTTTTTGCTTTTTTCCCCCTCCTTGCTCCACCCCTCCTTCACCCCCCCTCTTGTTGGTGTCCTCCCGGGATCGTCCTTTGGGGCCCCCTACCTTTTTCTATCCCACAATTTGGGGTTTGGGGCAGCTCTAGCATTCCCACGGCTTTCATATAACCACCTGAATGCTGATGACAACCCCAAATCTACATTCCGGCCCCGAAAGCCCCCTCTCTTCTCTCCCGGATCCTGGGCTGTCTTTCGTCCATATTTCCCCCTTCTTTTCCCCCCCGTTTCCTAAAACTAAACTGGAAGGGAAAAAAGGGAATTTTTTTATCTTCCCCCCGTTCCCCCCCTATCCCCTCCACCTGATCCCTATCCCCTGTCAAATGGCTACACTCTCTCCTAGCACCACGGTCCAAGCCTTGGGATAACCTTTTACTCCAATTTTCCTTCAAACCGCACATCCAAAAATTTACCTCTGCCCGTCCCCCTCCACCCAAAAAATATTTTTCCCCAACCGCTAATTTCTTAACTCTTTAAAGCACAAAAATCTTTGGGCCCCCCGCCCCCATCAATTTCCCCCCTCGCCTACTGCAACATCCTTTTTTCTGTGGCCTCCCCGCTAGCCCCCCCCGGGTAACCCCCCCAAACTCCAACTCGGGTTTCCCGTTGGATTCACCTTCTTCCCCTTTTACTTTCCCCTGCCTCTCCCCCCCCTGGCGTCCCTTCATGGCTTTCCCCTTGCCCCTCGAATCCAGTTCAAGCTAGCAACTTTTTACCAAAAAGGCTCTCCATAAAACCCCTTTCCCCTTTTATATTTCTCTGCCTTAATTTTCTAAATAACCCCCCCCCTCCCCGCAAACCCCCGCTCCTCCCCAGGGGCCTTCTCCTCCGCCTCCTCTTTCACCCCCCTCACATAACCGCTCCAAGACTTCTCTGGTTTCTTCCCCCCAAAATTTGGAAACCCCACGGGCCCCCAAAACCCCCGGGCTTCCCCCCCTCTACCAAACTTCAAACGGAACCTGAAAACCTCATCTTCAGAATTCCCCATAAAACCCAAAATTAACCCTGTTGCACGTGCTCCGCCCCAAAACAAAGTTGCCCCTCAAATTTCTGACTCTTTTTCCCTTCCCTGTAGATTTTTAAGCCTTCACGGGGGAGGGACCCCCCTCCCCTCCCGTAAAAGTTGTTAGTCATTTTTTTTTAAATTTGTAAATTTTTTTGCCAATGTTATTCATGTTTCCCCCTGGGGAAAAGTTTTCAAACGCCCGGAATCAAGGCGCCCCCAAAATAAAAAGATAAAAAATAATTTTAATATTATTGCACGGCCCGTGCTAAACCCCCCCAAGGACTTGCTTGCGGAGGGGCCCAGGTTTTACATAGTCAAAATCGAAAAGGGCCCTAACGTAGTCTGGAAAAAGGCAGGAAAGGGTTTTTACAGGCGGCAATGGTTCGGGTCGAGGGAAAGGGGGGCAAACTTTCGGTACACGGTTAACCCGAACAAAGGGGCAAAAAGGAATGCTTTCAAGTAGGTTTGGGAAAGGGACTAAAGATCTGGCAAGCGAAAACAGGAAGGGGGGAAAGGGTTAAATAAAAGGGGAGGGGAAACCCGGGGGAAAACCCAATTTAAATGGGGCACTGGGGCCCCTTTTAAAATTTTTAACAGAGCCGGCACGCGCGCCCTAAGGTGTGGGGGCGCGCGAGCCGGGAGACAGAAGCTTCAGCAGGAGCGTGGTTTGGTAAGTTAGCAGGGACCCGGCTGGCAGAGCGAGCACGCCCGCTGCCCGACATGCTGGCAGCGGCGCCGCTCGACGGAGGGACACGGGGGGGACTGCGACCCGGGACAAAGGTTGCAGGAGCACCCGTGACACCAACGTACAGTAGAAATATGGTAGATTCTAGTTATAAACTATTTTGTGTGGAATAACTGTCTTACACACAGAATTTTTTTTTAATTTTCACAATTTGTAATATTTTTCACAAATAAACAAGAATTATATGGACCAAAATTTCTTACTAACTTAAACCACAATGTTTAATTTAAAAACAATCTCTGAATCACATGGATAGGTAAAAGTATCAAAAGTTATTCTCACATAAAGTGACTCATGTCAAATTTAAAAAATAGGGATCTGTCAGGGAGGTCAAAACTGGCTACAGTGGTAAGGGGTTACTGCTACAGCGGTTGTTGATCTGTGTGTACTCCTAGCATTCAAAGCATGAAGCCAATTTTTCTCTAGTATCCCATAAACCGTCTGATGCCCATACAGTTGAAGCCAATTGTCCTCATTTTAGGGAAAAAATCCTTCCTGACTCCAATCTGGCAATCAGAATAAATCCCTGTATTAACGTCTCTTATCCAGAATCCTAGTCACTATAATTTGTTATATCATTACACTCTATAAATGCATCCAGACCCTTTTTGAACTCTTATTGAATTCCCCATGAGAAATTCCTCTGGCAGAGAGTTCCACGGTCTCACTGCTCTTACAGTAAAGAATCCCTTTCTATGTTTATGTACAAACTTTCTTTCCTCAAATCGTAGTGAATGCCCCCTTATTCTAGGTACAATCCTGGGTATAAATGAATCTTGAGAGAGATCTCTATATTGACCTTTGATATACAGTATTTATACATATTTATAATTTCACCCCAAAGCCTTCTTTTCTCTAAACTATATAACCCTAATCTTTTTAATCTTTCTGGGTATTGCAGTCCACTCAGTCCTTTTATTATTTTTGTTGCCCACCTCTGATCCTGTTCAAGCTCTACAATGTCCTTCTTGTGCACTGGTGCCGAAAACTGTACACAATATTCCATGTGTGGTCTAACCAGTGACTTGTATAATGGGAGAATAATGTTCTCATCATGTGCAAATATGCCCCTTTTAATACACCCCATGATCTTATTTGCCTTGGGAGCTGCTGCCTTACACTGGATACTACAACAAAAGGGGTTTTACAACAAAGTAAAATTGACTTGGGAAGCTTTCACCATTCATCATTAAAAATTCTGTACCATCTTTGTTTTAGCTGCTACCTTAGCGATCCATAGTGTACAGCTCGTCTCTAGGAGATATGACCAATGACAATAGCAAATCAGTCATGGCTGCCTAAGCTCAGACATCACATCTCCTCTCATGCAGCTGTCAGTATATTCCCTGCTTGATAGTCACACACACACACACACACACACTGCTGAGCGAGTGTTCATCCCCAGATGCTGTCATTCTACTCCTATCCTCTGTACTCCTTAGTAATTAGTAAAGAGTGCAAATAAATAAAAAGAAAAAAAGAAACCACAATCAGGTATGTGCATTGAGATGAAAAAAAATGTGCATGGGTTCCTGCAGGCATTTAAACCTAGGACCCCTGTACTGAAAGTCAGAAGTGCTAACCACTCAGCTACATTGTAGCTACTCAAAGTGTTTCACATAAACAGACCTTTGTTTGACTAAAGTGAGCACACTGTGGGGAAAGGCATGGTGATGTCAAGCCTGCTGGGTCATTTGATTAGCAGTTTAAACTAATCATACACACCCCATTTTCAGCACACTGAAAGCTGAAGCAGGACAAACCAGACATGAAATGCCTTTGTGGTAAAAACCCCTTTAAGTGTACAGTCCACCAAGATTCCCAAGTTCTTCTCCATGTCACTTTTACCCAGAGTTTTTCGGTTTAACAAGTAATCATGGACTGGATTTTTCCTTCCCATGTGCATAACCTTGCATTTTCCATGTTAAACCTTATCTGCCACAGAAAAAAAGAGAAAAAAGTGTTATAGCATTCATTCCTGCGTGTACTAAGGTAAAGGAAATGTACCTGGTCAGTAAGGGGATAAACAGAATGGTCAGAAACTAGTTAAATAAATTATAGATACAGTTACCCATACAAAAACGACCACCATTAACACTTTACCACCTTGAAATATATAATATAGTATAAATACATAACAATACATGTAAACAATTTAACTACTTAGTCCTCTAGGAATATTAGACATTAACCTATATCTGACCTACACCACCATGCATAATAGATATCAATAATAACATCTCCGTTACCCTACATCACCACCTTTAAACCAATCTAGATATCAAGGAGAATAATAGTAAAAATATCAGTAACACGTAACCACCCTATGTAAAAATACTTCATAAAGTCCATGAAGATGAAATTAATATAATTCAGGGAATTTTGTATTCTATGTTAATTACATCACACTTAAAAACCTACATTTATTTGTGACTGGTGCAGCACTTCAGAATTGCGTGGGGCGATGGTGATTACAGGAAAATCTTACTACCAATAATTAGTATTTTTCGAGACAGTCAGGAAAAGGAAGTGTATCCAATCAATGAATGATACCCATCTGTACAGTGCATGTTTAAGATCTCTGCTTGCAGTCTTTAACCCATTAGGGTATGTTCACGACGTAATTTTACACTTATTTTGGGGCGTATTTTGTGCTGAAATACGCCCCAAAATAAGCTTCAAACAATATTCTATGCAGCCGTCATTGATTCCAATTTAAAATAGGTGCCATTCTTCACACGACGTGTATTTTACAAGAGTATTTGCGACGTGTATTTTGGGCTGATTTTACTTGTGGAAATTTAAGTGCTTTGTCAATTCTTGAGGTGTTTGCATGAGAGAAATCCCCATGGCAGAACATATTTTCAGGGCATAAACCCTTTGCGAAAAAAATACCATATATACTCGAGTGTAAGGAAAGATTCTCACCACAAAAAAGTGTGCTGAAAAAGTCATCCTCGGCTTTACACTTCAAAATCACGGTGTGTGAAGATACCCTGAGGGCAGGTCCACACGGCACAGGTTTTCGGGCGGTTTTTCAGGCGGTTTGCGGTTTTACAGACCGCCTGAAAAACCGGCCGAAAATGAGCACAATTGTGCTCTATGGAATACCCGTACAGCAGTCCCCACTGCACGGGTTTTCCGCCCGACTGTTTTGTCGCCGGCGGACCGGCGGCAAATCATTGAACATGCACAATATTCCGTCCGGAATCTATGCTGTTCAAGGGGAGGGGGGAGGGCTGTTCTCCGCTCTTTCGCGAGAAAAGCCTCCCCCCCCGCGCCGTGAGGACGGCCGCAAAACAGGACAAATACCGTCCGGCAAAGCGGCCGGTATTTGTCCTGTGCCGTGTGAACGGCCCCTTAAGGTCTAAGCTTATTTTGTACTTAAGAACAAAGCCATGTTTTTAAAATCTGACATGTGACACTTTTTATCTATCCATGTGATTTTGAGACTGTTTTCTTGTGACACATTGTTCTTTAAGTTAGCAATTAATTCAATACAATCCTTGTTTATTTGTGAAAAATATAAAAATGTTGTGAAAATTTGGAAGAATTTCTGTGTGCAAGACAAATAGTCATACCAAATAAAATCTACCATAAGTCTACTTTGTGCTAGCAAAACATCCTTTTATTTTTAGAACTTTAGAGGACTTTTAAATATAACAGCAAATTTTAACATTTTCAAGAAAATTTGCAACACATTTTTTTTTTAGGGACCAGTCCAGTTCTGACGAAGCTTTCAAGGGACTGTAGGATATACACCAATATAAATGACTCCATATAAGGAACTCTACCCCTCAACGTATTCAAAATAACACTTAGAAAGTTTGTTAACCCTTTAGGTGTTTCACAGAAATGAAGGCAAAGAAGAGGTGACATTTTAAAATTCATTTTTTTGCAAATTTTCAATTTTAATACATTGCTTACTCAAGGTTGTCTTTTCCATTGGGCAGGGTAGGCAGTTGCCCGGGGGCCCCACACTCTCAGGGAACCCTCCCAGGCAGCCGCCTACCCTGCCCAGTGGAGCGACAGCCCCTGCGACAGGTCCGGCGGCCTCTTGCAGACCGACGCACCGCTCTATTTCCTAGGCCGGCAGCCTGTTGGCTTCCGACCTAGGAAATCCCAGGAGCCATGCCGGTAATAAAGTCAGGGAGTGCTGTCCCCAAGCAGGGAGTGCGGAAAGGTAAGCAGCATTTGTTTCATTATTATTATTTATTTTACTTATTTTAACTACAGGGGCCATATATTACAGGGGGGTATTACTTACAGCGGGCAAAATATTACAGTGGGGATATTACTTACAGGGGGGGAAATTACTAAAGGGGGCCATATATGACAGGGGGGCCAATTACTACAGGGGGGATATTACTTACAGGGGGGGCAATCACTACAGGGGGCCATATACTACAAGGGGGATATTACTTACAGAGGGGCCAATTACTGCAGGGGGGATATTACTTACAGGGGGGGCAATTACTACAGGCGGCCATATACTACAGGGGGATATTACTTACAGGGGGGCGATATACTATGGGGAGATATTACTTACGGGGGGGGGGGCATGTACTACAGGTGGGGATATTACTTACAGAGGGGCCATATACTACAGGAGTGATATTATTTACAGGGAGGCCATAATAATAATAATAATCTTTATTTATATAGTGCCAACATATTCCGCAGCACTTTACAATATAGAGGGAATAAGCACAGACAAACCAGACATTACATTATAAAAAAAGCTACGTACAAATCAGACACGCGGTGTGAGGGCCCTGCTCGCAAGAGCTTACAATCTATTAGGGTGTATGGTTGAAACAAAGGGTTACAAGTGCTTGGTTTACAATGGTCCAGCCATGTTACATAAATATGGGGTAGTATACAAAAAAGTGGATGAACCTGCCATCCCAACCATACATCTATATACAGATAAGTGCCTGTGGGTGCCAAAGTTTAGGAAGTGATGAATGCGTGACAGAATTTGGGGGGTTAACAATCAGGGATCTTGATAGGCTTGTCTAAGAAGATGGGTTTTCAGAGCACCCTTAAAACTGCGAGGGTTGTGAGTGTGCCTGATCACATGGGGTAACATGTTCCAGAGAACTGGTGCAATACGTGAAAAATCTTATAGACGGGCATGGGAGGTGCGGATGAGTGAGGTGTGTAATCTTAGATCAGTAGCAGAGCGGAGAGCCCGGGTAGGGTGGTAGACATAGATGAGGGAGGAGATGTAGGGGGGTACACTACTGTGGAGAGCTTTATAGGTAAGAGTGATTAGTTTATGTTGTATTCTGTACTGAATAGGTAGCCATTGCAGAGACTGACACAGGGTAGAGGCATCAGTATAGCGGCTGGAAAGAAAGACAAGCCTGGCTGCTGCATTCAGGACAGATTGGAGTGGGGAGAGTTTACAGAGAGGGAGAAATCGGTAAGCAGGGAGTTACAGTAGTCAAGACGAGAAAGAATAAGAGCAGCAATGAGAGTTTGGGCTGTTTCCACAGTGAGAAAAGGACGGATTCTGGAGATGTTCTTGAGGTGCCATATACTACAGGGCCATATACTACAGGGGGGGATATTACCTACATGGGGCCTATAACTTATGGGGGGATATTACCTACAGGGGGGCCTATAATCTATGGGGGGATTGTGCCTATAGAGGGCCTATAACCTACAGGGGGCCTATAATCTACAAGTGCCTATCTTCAGGTGGCATTTTATCTGCAGGGAGCAGTATATCTACCGGGGGCTATATCTATCTATCTATCTATATAAACCTACCTACAGGGGGAAGCATATCTACCTACAGTGAGCCTGTATACCTACCTACTTAATGGTGGGCAACATCACTACCTACTTACTTAATGGGGGTTTCCATAACAGAGGAAGGAATCGGTAGCGAAATGCTAATAAAGTGCCAATTCTAAGACGTTTGTGCAATACATTCTACAGGGACGAGTTGCGGCTGGAAGAAGTCGTCATGGTGGTCTGGACGAAATTAGAGGAAAAGGGAAAAAGAATGATTCAGAGAACGACTGATTAGAGATGACGTCTCATGTGAGTCCATGATGTCAGGGGTTATTTTGCTTCTATAAGGGATCAGTGCTGTAGTCTCTGTCATGTAATGGTGACCTGAGCTGGTATATGGCAGTGTTGTAGGTCATAAGTTTGTTAGCAATAATGTATATATTTGTTTCTGTGAGTTGTTGTGTCTTTTCTTTGGTGGGTGGGCAGTGCACAACTCAGCCCAGGAGCCTATAGGGCTGTTAAGATGGCCCTGTGCTTACTAGAGTATAGTAAATATAAACAGAGAAACACAAATCAATATCACTTCCCCTTTTTAGAGATATCCCATATGTGGCCCTAGTATGCTATTTGACTCAACCACAAGCCTCAGAATAGGAGGAGCACCTACAGGATTTTGGGGTCTAATTTTCATTAGGATTTTCTTAAGAAGCCATTAAAGATTTGCAGACACCCTAAGGTACTAAACCTTAATAAACACCCCTAAAAAGACCTAATTTGGAAAACAACCCCACTTAAGGAATATATCCAGGGGTGTAGAGAGTATATTGACAAGTGTTTTTTATCCTTGGGCCATGAAAAAAAACATATTACGTTTTTCCTAATTATATTCAGGTTTAGCTCAAATTTTTTTATTTTCACAGGGAATTTTGGTAAAAAGCGCCTAAAAATGTATTAACCAATTTCTTCCAAGTTTGTAAACACCCTATATGTGGGTGTAAACTGCTGTTTGGGCGCATGGCAGGGTGTACAAAGGAGGAAGAGCTATTTGGCATTTGGAACGCAGATTTTGGTGGGTGCCATGTCACATTTGCAAAGCCCCGAAAGTGCCAGTATATATAAAACTTTCAAGAAGTCACCCCAATTTGGATTCAACACCCACGTTATCTATGGGTGTATTGTGCATTTTGAGCCCACAGGTGTTTCACAGTTTTTTTCAGCGTTGAGCTCAATTCTGTTACTGTCTTTTAAGTTTCATTTTTACAGCGTTAATCCTATGTGTCAGTCTGAATGTTGCTTTGAAGAAACTCTTCCTTGAGCACTCCAAAAGAGAAAGACAAGGCTGTTTCCTATACTCTCTGAGCTACAGGGTTTATGCCTTTGTCATACCCTTCTTGAAGGAATTCAAGAAGGGTTGGCATAGAAGGAGTTTGAGAACATCCTTTAGGAGATCACCGCTCCAGGAATATGGTTTTTATTTTTACATATGCTCTGTTGGTTGCGGAGCCTCTGGAGTGACAAGGGTGAACATGTATGAAAACTGTCTAGGTCTAAGACTTTCTTTGTTGCCCATAGCAACCAATAAGAGCCCCCCCTTTCATTTTTTCTGAGCACCATATAAAATGAAAGGGGAACTCTATTTGGTTGCTACGTTCAACAAAGAAAGTTTTAGGCTATGTTCACACGGCTTAAACTGGGACATATTTTGCGCCGTACTGCGCTCAATACGGGGCGAGATATGTCCCAGTCATTACGGTAATCCACAGTTCTCATAGAGAACTATGGCTTACGCCTCCTCTCCCCGCTCGGACAATACGCAGCAAGGGGAGATAAGTGACATGTCAATTACTAGCAGCGAATACGCGCCACTAGTAATGAATGTCTATGGGAAGGCATCGCAGGAGTCTGCGCAAGCTCCCGTAGTCCCAGCGTGATTGCGGGGTGTAATTACGCCCTGCAATTATGCCGTGTGAACATAGCCTTAGATCTAAACAGTTTTCATACATGAGGCCCTAAGTATCTCAAGAAATACCTTGAGACCTCAGCAGTGAAGAGTCAATTTCCAGCTCTGTGACTGAACTGTAGGATTGGCATTTTAGAATGCACAGACACACCCAGGAACCTATCATTCACACAGACTTGTGGATGGATGTGTGGTAACACCATATAGTGACTTAGGTTCACAGTCGTTCGTGCATCAGTGAGCTGTGGGATCGGCACACTAGGATGTACAGTCTCACTCGTTGTGCAGGAGACCCATCATTAAAGCAGACTTGTTGATGTGTGATAACATCATTTTGCGCTTGAAGATTCAGATTCCAAACCTGGGAATTTAAATAGGGTCCAGTCAGGTTCATGCTGTGATTTTGATGCTCTTCAGGAGCTGCGGGATTGGCACTCTAAGATCACACTCATTGTGCAGGGAACCCATCGTACAGGCAGACTTGTGGATGTGTGGTAACATCATATATATAACACCCAACCAGTGGTTTGTCTACCTTATACAGGGAAAGAACCCTGAAACCTTGATATTTGTTTGTGGCTGCTCTTGTGTTGTCCGCAGAACTTCCTTACAACCTGGTAGAAATAAGAAGCACAAACCTACTTCCTGGACCTCCTTTACATTGGAGGATAGCTTAATTCACAATGGGGACTAGAGGCCTTAAACCGTACAGTCCTCTAGATGGGCTCCCCAGCCCTTCTGGAATGTATCTGAAGTCCAATAGACTCAGGTTATGGGTTTAAGCAATCTTCTGATAATTGGAAAACCTTTAACTTGCCTATATGGTTGCACTCATTCCAGGAACAGAGATTGCCTCCCCTTTGAGAGACAAAGTCCACTGAAGTCGTTCTATAAAGTAAAGGCCCACAAAATTACCTTTATGGTGGCACTTAATAGACGGTAGAGCGGCTGTCTATAATTTTTGGATGACTTCTTCTATGCCAGGAACTCCATCAAAGTTGCTGAATGTAGCAGGAGCCACATAATTGACTCCATTGTGGCATTCATTACAGGAAACAGTAATAGTCTAACCACAACGTATGTCACTGTGCAATGAAACCAACTGCAGTAGACTCCTAAGACCAAACTCTCTGGCCTTTGGATTTGCCTAAATATAAACCAAAGCGTATGATATAGCTTCAGAAGTTGATAACCAGTCTTCTTTGCTGGTGTCCATACTGACTTTCAAAACTGCACAACCTCAGTGCTCCAGAGGGCAGCCTAAAATGACTACTGACATGTTATTGTTGTCATTAGTCTTGTTGCCACAAGATTTTTTGGCTTCTCATGAGAGACTTCTCATCAATTGATTCCAAATGGTTATTTGGTTCCCATGGAGACCATGAATGCCGTATAGTAGTATTGTGTGAATTTCTTTTCCTACTTTTGCTAGCTTGCGGTATCAAATTTACTCTTTTGCTTGACATGACTTAGCATAGCTTCATCGAGTTACTGTCGAATTTTAAATGGCAGGTATACTCAGGGGAGCCATTTATCAAAAGGTTTATCAACGGGGCCTTCTGGTAAATCTGAAAACCCCCAGAAGCCCACCTTCATAGCTCACCTCAGCTGTGGGCCAAATAACCTCCAGGTTATAAGTACGTTATTCAGGCTATTACATCATGAGATGACAGAACAGGAGAAACTGCATCTAAGCTTGAATGACTCCCGATCATGCATTATACAGCCATGCACTATAATATAGAGAAACATCCTCTTGCCTTAAGGGGTTAAATTGGAACCCTAAATGTTCTCCTGGTCAAATAATAAACACAGAGGTTACATACTGTACTAAGTATGGTTCAAAAAATCATTTGTCCATAAAGTTCAACCAATGGTGGGTAAAAAAGTGGATGAAGGGAGGGCAGGGGTGTTGCTAGGGTCCTAAAACATCCGGGGTCCGGGCCCTCTGTGTTACGTATTGCTCAGTGAGGACTGGGTTCACACAGTATTTTTCACACCACATCATGCACTGAGATATGTATTTTTACAGAGGAAAAAAAATTATGTTACATAGTTAGTACGATTGAAAAAAGACGTGTCCATCAAGTTCGACCTATAACTAATTTTTATGCATATTCCATATAGATACTGTCCATGAAGATCAGCCCTGACAAATTTACTGTTTCAAAACCTCTCACCTATGTATGATACTGTAATACCACTAGATAATAATCATACAGCTACCGAATAATATAAATATACATGGTGCAAATATACCATATGTGTGATTGTTACTAAAGAAAATCCTTCAATACCAAGACCCAATTATATTACTACCTAAGGACCAAATAATACTGCCCATCCATGACCTAATACGACCACCACGAGTGACAACCAGCTGTACGTAGGCACTGTGCAGACTGTAAATTATCACCATACAGTGACCAGACAGTGGTAGGTACCAGTTGTACATAGGCTTTGAACACATGATTACAGTGCAGTTACAAGTGACATCTTTTCTGATGAGAGTTGTTCTCTTTTCTTTTTCTTCTCCATCTGGCCTAGAACGCCATGATGACTGCTCCCGGTCACAACTCGTCTCTGCAGAACTTACCACACAAACATTTTAGAATCTTCATTTTTCTAGCACCTATTTACCTACGAGAGGGGTTTATATGCTATCCAACCTTACGGGGGTTTATTCATGAAAACATGGTGACACCCCATCTCCACAGCAATCCTCTTTCCGATGATAGGAAAGTAAGGTGCTTGCTGTTAGGGATGAGGAGTCACCTATTATTCCCATAGAGGCCCCAGACATGTATCTTCGGGTCGGTTAGGACTGACACCAAAGAACGCTGGGTTTTGTGGAGCGTGACAGCAGCAAGCAGGTACAGGGCCAGGGCATAGCAGAGACATGGGCACGTCTGTGGTCCAGGACAGGGGCTGCCACATGAACTATGACAGGCCATGTTAGTTAGGGAAGTATATAGACCCCAATAGGTAGATATGTATATAAGTCCTATTAGTAGATAGTTATATAGGTACCCTTGGAAGATAGCGCCCCTCAGTATGTAGATAGGTATATATGGTAGTTTATATGATCACAAACTGTAGAGATTTAGGTATAGTATGTAAGTAGGTACACAGGGGCCCCTGTAGGGTCTCTTAGTAGCTGGGAATATATATAGTGCCCTACAGTAGGTAGGTAAACAGGTCACTTCGGTAGGTGGGTAAATATATATATAGGTAGATATATATATATATACACTATCTCAGTAGGTAGGTTAGTATATAGATACCCTAGACGGTTTTTAGGTATATTGTTCCCCTAGTATGTAGGTAGGTAGATAGGTCCCCACAGGTAGGTTGGTAGGTATACTGGTATAAATATTAGTGTAGGATATATATATATAGTACACTAGTCCTCAGTAAGTTGGTTTAGTTATATAGATACCCTAGACGGTTTTGTAGGTATAGGACCCCTCAGTATGTAGGTAGGTATATATGCCCCCCAGTAGGTTGGTAGTTATATGGGGCCCCCAATATCTAGGTAGTTTTATATGCCCCCCAGTAGGTTGGTAGTTTTATGGGACCCCCAATATGTAGGTAGGAATATATGTAATCCAGTACGTTATAGGTATATAGCATCCCACAGTATATAGGTAGGTGTATATATAAATATATGTCCCTCATTAGGTTATAAGTATTTATGGCCCCCCAGTCTGTAGGTAGGTATGAATGCATCCCCAGTAGGTTAAAGGGGTCCCTAGTCTGAAATTAGGTATGTATGTCTTCCCAGTAGGTTATAGAGCTCCATAGTCTGTAGGTAGGTCTATATGCCCCCCAGTAGTTTATAGGGCTCCCCAGTCTGAAGGTAGAAATATATTTCCCCATGTAGGTTATAGGTCTAAAGGGCCCCCCAGTCTGTAGGTAAGTATAGACGTCCCTCAGTAGCTTACAGGGCTCCCCAATCTGTAGGTATATCTATATTTCACCCAGTACGTTATAGGGTCCCCTAGTATGTATGTGGGTATAGATGTCCCCATGTAGGTTATAGGGCTTCCCAGTCTGTAGGTATTGTAAGCTTCCACTCACGTTTGGATGCCATCTTGGTCACGCTTGGCTTCTGGGATCGCCATCTCTCATAGGCGGAATGGCACTCAGACACAGGTTTCAGTTTCACACTGGCCTCCACCAGCTTTATTCAGAGACAGGAGCATAAAAAACATATGCACAACAAAAACCCTAGGCCGTCTAGCCACTGACTTCACATACACAGAGATGTGTCTGGACCTAGCATCCAGCACTGTATGCACAACACACACTTTTGGCTTCCCTTAAGCCTCTGGGGACCAGAACATCTTTCCAGCTCCTTTGCTGCTCCACTTCCAGGCAGCAGACCACGCCCCCCTGTACACCTGAAGGCCCCAGCTTTTTATAGGAATCCCGAATCCTGAGCCCTATCTAAAATGTGGTCTTGAACATGGGGAGTAGACACCCACCCGACACATCTGCTCCCAATAAGAGCCGCTCCAAGAACGGCTGAAGAGCCAAACTAACAATATACCTTTGCCAACCATTTAGTGTGGCTGACAATACATACGGCTGGCTCCTATTTCACCAAGGTCAAGTATCCTTGGTGGCATGTTGCATATATCATTCTGGTATATCTCCACCTAGTGGTAGAAACGAGCAACTACATGTACGCGCTCTGCCACATATCCCCTCCCTCGGATAAAGGTCATAAGTCTTTTTCACCTTGCACAACCTTCCTCCGGGGTCAAAGCTCATACAGAGGGAATCTGTCTTACACCGCTTATGTTGCGCTTGGTTTCTCTGGGGAAGCACGCCACTTTTCTCCAAGATATCCCATTTTCCCCACCTGTTCCATAACACCAGGGAAATATATCCTGATTTCTGCTTGACAATATCAGAGTCATGCATACATTCCACATCTATCTTTTCCTCCTTGGCACCTGTTGCTACGGGAAACACTCCCTCTACATCATCAGGGGCAGAGACTATATTGTTCAAACACAGCCTGGCCGTGGGCTCAAACCATGCGCTCAACTCATGATCGGCAACAGACAGTTTACTGCCACTTACTACAGGTGACAAGACGTATGTGCGCTCTGCTGCAAGGATGTCACCACCTTCAGCCCGCCTGCTGACATTCACAGGAGTACTACTGATAACGCCAACACCCACCAGCACTATCATGCTTTGTAGCCTTCGACCACACACAGAGTACCTTAGCATTGTGTCCACTGGGCCGTGTCTTCGCTAATTCGGGTCTCCTCTAATCAAAAGGCCCCTGGTTAGTCCCCGTAACCACACTAGCATCACAGGAAGCAGTAATGATAGCACACATCTCAGGGTTGCTATCCACCATGGCCTCAAGGGCACACCTGAGCCAAAACCTACTACCTCTTGGTCTGCAGGATCATAATGAGACCCAAAATTCTCTTCCTCACCAGGCCTCTGGTCCTCCCTGACCATCTCCTGTCTCTTAGGATCAGATACAGCCAAAAATCTCTGAACCCTGAAAGTCCGCCTCTTGGCTACTAACTGTCACTTTGTTCCTATCAGAGGAAATCTGGTCTACCTCTCTGACCACCTCAGTGATGATACCCTCCACCGCAGTAGGACCAACTGTGAGAGAATGTAGGTCAGTGATCACAGGGTTATTACAGACAATCGCAACCTCAAGGAAAGCCCTGCTGATGACCTCAGCCTCCTTACCAGGTGAGTTTCTAAGGTCTGTGGACTCGCTCGTCCCTCCATACACCTGACTTACAGCAGTGGGAAGACCACCTTCATGGCCTGTTTCCGTTTTTCCCTGCAATATCCTTGCATGACTACAGGGCACTCACCTGAGCTTCACAGCCTGCCACAGGTATTTGACTTGTGGTGACCACTTGAGGAGGATTCTATTGCACTACAGGAGCAACAAACTGTGTCTGCTCTGCAACCAGGACCTCACCAATAACAGAGGACACATGCCCCTGTGCAGAGCTTTCACCTGCTCCGTTTAGCAGCAGACCCTTGGCAGCAATGTGTGGAGATGTTTCCTTCCCATCCCCCACAGCCATCTCCAAGGGAAAACTCTCAGCTTCTATCTGGGTCACTCCTATATCTTGCTCACTATCAAGGTCATACCATGCACTGGAGTCACTAGCAGCCTAACCTCTTTATGGTTCTCCAACTCCAAAACCAACCTGGTTGTGTTCACATTGGGTAACTAAGTCACCTTCTCAACACCAGTAGGGGCAGCAGACATCTAGCTGGACCAAGCACCCACATATAAGTCATCACACACCACAGGACACAACTCATCTTTGATATTTTCCTCCATACCTCCGGGGAAAAATTTATGATTTGCTTCAGACCCCGGATCCTCTTTACCATGTGGGGGTTTAAACACGCCCACCTCCCCCTCACTAGGGTTTAAGCATGCACCCACCTCAGTGGTGTCTAACATATCACTGCAGTCTTTGTGAAGACTGCAATGAAAACTACTGGAAATACAGCAATCACGGAAACATGTGATCACAGGGGGACTATAGGTCACAGCACGATATCTCTCTTCACCCTCTATAGGGTCACAATCTGCATCTCCATCACAGATACACTGCTCATAATCTGTCTCAGCACACGTTTTCTTTACAAACATATTTCCATCACTCTATGAGGCCCCATTCATGCAGGCATACACCACCCTAGGGTCTGGACACACCCTCATTAAACTAGTCTCCTCACACTCTGAAGCAGAGCCCTCATTCCCAGGATTTGCGCTCTCTGTTCCTGGCAGTACACTAGCCGCGTTCACACTGGGACAGACCGGGTGGTCATCAAGCACTGGGCACGCATTACCTGCTACTTGCACGCTACCATCAGGTACACACAGAGCGCTGGGGTCACTGGTAGACACCTTTACTGACTGGACCCCAGACACTTCACACCCAGCTGCCTGGCCCTCATATTCATGAGTTTTTTTCAGCAGGAGATGCTGAGAGAACCTTGTTTCTATTGGCAACCTTATTAGCTCCATCTGGGTCTGTAGTGGTAGCACATTTCTCTGGATTACCACCCAGGATGGGTACACACATCCTCTGTGATACTCTCATCATTGTTAATCACAACCTCTAGGAGAGTACTTGAACTTGTTTGCTCTATAGCTGGGGCTGCCAGTTCTGTAGACGCTAGTTCACCCTCAGCATTAATTTAACACCTAGCCCTGACCTCAAGGGGCCGATCTGAGCTGCTCACTTCTACCGTTTTGGCACCCTTAGCCGCTTGTTCACACAGAGCGGCACCTGAGCTACACCCTGCTATTGCTTTACCTGCAGTGGCTTTAGCAGCTATTTCTGCTTTGGCAGCTGACTCTAGGACCCAGCTCTCCTCCCCCTTCTCAGTTAGTGGAACTGAGCTAATTATTAGAGGGCCAGTTAACTCACTAGTCACCTTTTCAAAAGACATAATTTCAGACAATTCACAAACATAAAGTCCTGAAGACTGTTCAAGTCCAGTTATCACAGTCTCACTGCTCTTTGGACTTGGCAACAGTTCTGGGCACACGTTTACCCCAGACTTTGCAGGGAGCATTTTTCCAGTAAAGCTACCTGCTCTATCTGGTACACTCTCAGTCCCCCACAACTGCCAGAACAGTGGGAAATCTCTGCCCAGGATGAATTCCACCTGCAGGTCTCAAAAGATATGGTCACAGTCTCACCAACACCTGGCTGGGTCTTCAGAAACGGTATTATATCTGGGTGCACTCTGGCGATGTTCTGCTGACAGTCCAGATCAACCCCCAGTGGGATCCCACCCACTCGCAACTCCAGGGTCCTTACTGGCATCTCCTGGTGGCTGTCCATGTCAGCCAGGACTGGGACTCCACCCATCTTGAACTCCATGCTTTGGGGCTGCAAATTCTCTGGCTTCCTCTGCTGGACTGGGGCAGCAGCCTCCCTCTGTTCCGGAGTTAACCCCATGAATGCCAGAATCCTCTCCTTTACCTTGTATCTGGTTTCCTTTAGGGGCAAGTAACATTAGACTCTTTGGGGTTTGCCTATGAAATGCGGACTCAGGATATCTACCCACTTTTCAGCTGGCAGTCTCTCGCATATGGCAAACCACTCAAAGACCGCAAGGTAGGCCACTATATCTTCCCCTGCAGTCATTTTCGGCATAGTGCCATGCTTACCCATGGCAAGGGGAAAGAAATGTAGCAACACAGTCTTTGTAATAGGGGTTTGTTCCCCTCTCTCCACTGAGAATACTGTCAGGCTCCTGGCCCTTAAAATTCTCCTGCAGCAGAATGCAGCAAGTCCTGGCTGTCGGTGCCAATAATGCCCGCATCCTCCACCAATTGTAAGCTTCCACTCACATTTGGACGCCATCTTGGTCACGCTTGGCTTCTGGGATCGCCGTCTTTCGTAGGCGGAATGGCACTCAGACACAGGTTTCAGTTTCACACTGGCCTCCACCAGCTTTATTCAGAGACAGAAGCATAAAAAACATAGGCACAACAAAAACCCTAGGCCGTCTAGCCACATACTTCACATACACAGAGAGACACTCTCTAATGTCTGGACTTAGCATCCAGCACTGTATGCACATCACACACTTTCGGCTTCCCTTAAGCCTCTGGAGGCCAGAGCCTCTTTCCAGCTCCTTTGCTGCTCCACTTCCAGGCAGCAGACCACGCCCCCCTGTACACCTGAAAGCCCAGGCTTTTTATAGGAATCCCGAGCCCTATCCAAAACGTGGTCTGGAACATGGGGAGTAGACACCCACCCGACACATTGTCTACTCCCAATAAGAGCCGACCCAAGAAAGGCTGAAAAGCCAAACAAACAATATACCTTTGCCCACCACTTAGTGTGTCTGACAATACATAAGGCTGGCTCCTATTCCACCAAGGCCAGGTATCCTTGGTGGCATGTTGCATATACCACTCTGGTATATCTCCACCTAGTGGCATAAACGGGCAACTACATGTAGCCGCTCTGTATATAGGACTCCCCAGTCTGTAGGTAAGTGTTAATGTGCACCCAGTAGGTAATAGGGCTCCCCATTGTATGTGGTCTTTTTCACAGAAAATTATAAAACCCCCCAGTGTGTAGGGAGGTATATAGTTCCCTCATTAGTTTATAGGTCTGTAGGTAGGTACAGATGTCCCCCAGTAGGTTATAGGCCCCCCAATATCTAGATAGCTATATATGTCCATCAGTAGTTTATAGGGCCCCCAGTATGTGGGAAGGTCCATAAGGCTGATTTAAAAAAAAAAAAATAATAGTACTCACCCCTTTCCCCCTTCCCTATGAAACTTTTGTCTTTGTGTTCCCTTTAAGGTTTCATAAAGTCTTTATGTGTGAAGCAGGTGATGAAAATTTTCATGACTCTGTGCGTATATTGGTGGACCGCAAGTGTCCGTTTTCGCAAAAAAGGCAACCCTTTTACACAATTGGGTTACAGTTACTTTATTGTAACTGGTGCCTGTTGTTAGCATTGTAAAACCACCATATCTCATCCATATAACTTTTCAATAGTTGTATATTGCAGTCCGTGCTTGTCAGTTTTTCGGAAATAGCCCCCTTGTACCAAATTGGGTTACAGATATTTCAATGTAACTGGTGTCTGTTGTCAGCATTGGAAAACCACCATATCTCATCCGTATAACTTTTCCTTAGTTGTTTATTGCACTCTGTGCGTCTCAGTTTGTCTCAAATAGCCCTCTTGTACGCTAATTTGGATTCAAATATTTTATTGTAACTGGTGCCAGTTCTGAGCGTTGGCAAAACATCCTATCTAATCCATATAACATTTAAAGAGTTCTATTGCACTCCGTACTTGTCAGTTTTGCACAAATCGGGCACTTTTATGCAAATTGGGTTATTTGCAAATAGGTTTCTATGGCTGTGGACATACTGAATGCACAGCATTTAAGTATGTATCTAAAACCAAAATATTTGAGTCTTTTGTAACCAAGAAAGTTTACAACAATTTATTAACTGCAACAGTAAATTTGTTGTTTATCTTATTGCTTGTTAATTCAGTATGTGGGATGTACCACAGGGCCATTGAAGATCCGAATCAGAAGACATCTTTCTGATGCCCGGAGAAGTGATCTCTTTAAGTGCTAGAGTGTATCGAGGCAATTTCAGGAGGTACACGGAGGTAATTTACACTCATTCACCTTCTGTGCTCTTGAGAAAGTGATACGGGCACCGAGAGGTGGAGACTTATACCGCAGACTTTTAGCTAGGAAATCCATGTGGATTTTTAAACTGGGCACCAGAACTCCCACAGGCTTAAATATTTCACAAGATATAACATCACTATTGATCTGTTGCTTGAAACCTAAAATTTATATATAAGAAACAGTTAGCACTTTGGTTCTATATTGTAGAAAGTAGTGTATCTAAGGTTTTTATGTTATCATGTTTGTTATTATTTTTTTTTCTAAAGAGGATATTACGTCGAGAGGGACGTGTTTTCTCCTCCCGACCACGTGATGATTTTGAGTTTAACCACATATAGCGGACTCCAACCACTTACACTTAGGTGACCATGACTAAGGATATATTTCCGAAATGCGTCGGTCTTTAGTGGCTTATCATTGTGCCATATATGCGTTAATAGGTGTGCCATATATGCGTTAAATGGATTGAGGTGTATTTGGAAACATACCTGCATAGAATTTTGCGGTCAAGTACATATATGCGTTAAAGATGAGGCTATTGTTTTTGTTTTGTATTGTTTTTATACAAGTGGAAAATAAAGAATCTGAATTTTATATATAACTATGATTCAGTGTCTTGGATGAAGCTGGCTGCACTCTGTCTGTTGCTGTTCATATTGGGTGAGGACTCCGCCCTGCCGTGCTCCTGAGGACTGGACTTTAACAATAGACGGGTGAGCTGATTTACACATATATTGTCTTTTATGCAAATTGGGTTACAGATATTTTATTGTAACTGGTGCCTGTTTTCAGCATTGTAAAACCACCATATATGATCCGTATAACTTTTCAATAGTTGTATATTGCACTCCGTGCTTGTCAGTTCTTCGCAAATGGGCCCCTTGTACGCAAATAGGGTTACAGATATTTTATTGTAACTGGTGCCTGTCATCAGCATTGTAAAACCGCCATATCTCATCCGTATAACTTTTCAATAATTGTATATTGTACTCCGTGCTTGTCAGTTTTCCACAAATAGCCCCCTTGTACACAAAGTGGGTTACAGATATTTTATTGTAACTGGTGTCTGTTGTCAGCATTGGAAAACCACCATATCTCATCCATATAACTTTTCAATGGTTGTATATTGTACTCCGTGCGTCTCAGTTTGTCTCAAATAGCCCCTTGTATGCTAATTTGGATACAAATATTTGTATTTTAACTGGTGCCTGTTCTGAGCGTTGGCAAAACATCCTATCTAATCCATATAGCAATTAAAGAGTTCTATTACACTCCGTGCTTGTCAGTTTTGCTCAAATCGCGCACTTTTATGAAAATTGGGTTACAGATATTTTATTGGAACTGGTGCCTGTTATCAGCCTTGTAAAACCACCATATCTCATCCCTATAACTTTTCAATAGTTGTATATTGTACTCCGTGCTTGTCAGTTGTGCGCAAATCGCGCACTTGTATGCAAATTGGGTTACAGATATTTTATTGTAACTGGTGCTTGTTGTCAGCGTTGGAAAACTGCCATATCTCCAATCTGTTCTTCAGTGGTTAACACAACCTGCATCCAGCGGTTTTACCTCATCGTCCTCCCAGTCAAGGCCACAAATTTCATAATCCTCATCGTCAGCATCCGTCCAACCTGAAGCGAAGGCAGAACAAATGTCAACTCATGTACCCACCACTGTGGATAATCCATTTTCTGAAGACCTCTTTGATGACACAATGCGGTGGGGGTCAGAAGACATTTCAAAAGATCAAGAGGCCACAGATGATGATTTTGTCTGCTCTCCTGCCCAATCGCTGATGCCATCAGAGAAGGAGAAGGAAGATGGTCAGTCGGCACAAATCCCGAGCGGTCAGCAACGCCTTGCAGTGCCTGTGGCTTGTAGCACAAAGCTCCAGGATGTCGAATGTCAGGACGAGAAAGTCACCTGTGCTGATGATGATGTTGTTGATGACATTGCGGATTCAGCATGCTCTTTTCAGCAGAGTTTGCTTGCCAGCGCTTCATCAGTGGAGGAGGAGGAAGACGATGGGGTTGTGTCAGTACGGGTCCGGTGTCAAAAAGGGAGAGGGAGGTCGCACAAGTCCACTGAGATTATTCCGCCAGCCATCGAAAAGGTCCAGGACCTGTGAAGCCTGGGCCATTTTAGATTAAGCCTCAGATACGCCGAAAGACGTAATATGCCAGATTTGCCATCAATGCACCAGTAGAGGCAAGAATCTAAAGTGTTTAACCACCATGAAAATGAATAGGCATATGCATCTAAAGCGACTATCTAAAGCAAGAGAAGTCACTTGGAGAAAAAAGGCCACACAGGTCCTGGACTTCCAACCACTGTGACATCCTCTCTCTCTCCTCCTCCTCCTCCACCACTTCCAAGACCAAGTGTTCCTCTGCTGCCCATGTCCCTCAGCGGCATGAGCAAGGATCAGCCCAAGTGCCACACACCATTGCCCGAGAACCACCAGCACCACCAGTGGCCAGTCTAATTGAGAGTAGAATGCAGGAATTTGAGACCATGCTCATTGATCAACTGGAGACATCTGTTGCGTCTGCTTCACGTTCTTCTAATGTCACGACGGAACAACGTCAGCAACGTGACAGTAGTATAGTGGCAAGTAGCCGTAGCAGCAGCAGCAGCATTGTGGCAGAAGCCTAATGGGTGAACTCTGGCAATCCTTATTTACCACCTCACCAACCCCTGTAATGCAGGGCACACATACGACACACAGAGACCGGCTTAAGATCATGGTGCACAATTATCTGCATCTCAACACCGATGTGTTTGGATATGTTCCGGACCCAATTGTCTTCTGGGTATCCAAAATGGATGAATGGCCTGAGTTCGCTTGCCACGCCATAGAGATGTTGTCCTGCCCAGCAGCCAGCGTTATATCTGAGTGGACCTTCAGCACAGCTGGAGGAGTCATTATAGACAAACACATCCGGCTTTCCACTGACAATGTGGATCGTTTGACTTTCATCAAGATGAATCAGGCGTGGATCTCTTATGATGTTGTGGCCCTAGTTGCAGAGGTCACAGATTAGTTGCTGGTCTACTTCACATTCTTGTTCCAAAAGAAATGGTCCTCTTGAATTTTTTTTTTTTAAATAATCATTTCTTACTGCAATTTTTATACTGAGTGCCCAAAAGGTCATTTTGCTGGTTTTGCGGTTAGGAAACTGTAAAAGACACCAATTGTATAGGGTTTCATGAAAAAAAAACGTATTCCATTTACTCACTTCTTCTTTTAAGTACTGTTAATGGTTTTGGGGTCATGGTGCTGTGAGAAACAGCTATAATCAAGGTCCTTTGGAACAGAAATGTGGTTTCTAAGTGGCATTTCTTTATCACAATTTTTAACAGTGGCTGAGAGGTCATTTTTATAATTTTATGGTGCTTTGAAATACAGCTATGCTACAGGTCATATTATAAAAAATGTGGTTTATAACAGGCATTTGTTCTTCACAATTGTCAACAGTGGCCGAAGGGTCATGTTTTTAATTTTGGGGGGCATGGTGCTGTGAAATACAGCTATACTACAGGTTCTTTTGTAAAAAATGTGGTTTATAACAGGCATTTGTTCTTCACAATTGTCAACAGTGGCCGAAGGGTCATGTTTTTAATTTTTGGGGGCATGGTGCTGTGAAATGCAGCTATACTACAGTTCCTGTTGTAAAAAATGTGGTTTATAACAGGCATTTGTTCTTCACAATTGTGAACAGTGGCCGAAATGTCATTTTTAGAATTTTTGGGGGCATGCTGCTGTCAAAAACCAGCTATAATCCAGGTCCTATTCCCAAAAAATGTTTTTTAAAAAACTCTTTTATTCTGACTACTTTTATTGAGTGTTGAAAAGGTCTTTTTTGCTGCTTTTGGCTTCAAGCAGCTGGAAAAGACAGCGATATTTAAGGTTCTATTCAAATAAATCTTGTTTCAAATACTTATTTCTTGCTACTAATTTTACTCTCTGTGTCCATAAAGGCATTTCAGCTGGTTTTGGGGTCTGGCTATTGTGAAAGTGGGGCCAGGGGTGTAAATACAGCAGTACTCCGGTCAGTGGCCCTCTGCCTTTCTCAATATACATGCGCATCTACAAGAAGGGCGACATTGTGGACATTAAGGGTAGGGGCACCATAGAAAAAGGCATGCCACCTAAATGCTATCATTAATGGCAATACGGCCCGGATCTATAATGTGAAACAGCATGCTATTGGTATAATTGTGGACAAGCAGATACATGGTACAACCCTTGTGCAAGAATCAATCTACACGTGTAAAAAATACCTTTTAAACTGCAGGGAGGTGTGTATGTTGTATGTTATCACACTTGAAAAGAAAAAAAAATTAAAATAATGTAAAACTATAAATAAAACTTCCCTAAATAAATTCCGTAAACGATTGTCAGTTACCAAAAAATATACTAAGTGACAGACACTGTAAAAATAGCATAGTGGCACTTTGTGATCTGTGTGTCAGGCAGGTTTGAAAGTCATGCTGTGGTACAGGACAGGGATAGTCAATGTCCAGTTCAACTAAAATGCTGCTTCAAATACTACTGCCTTCCAGCACTTAGTAATCTGTGGGTCATGCAGGTTTTGGGGTCATGCTGTTGTACAGTACATGGAAAGTCAATGTCCACTTCACTAAAATACTGGTTCAAATAATACTGCCTTCCAGCACTTAGTAATCTGTGGGTCATGCAGGTTTTGGGGTCATGCTGTTGTACAGTACAGGTATAGTCAATGTCCAGTTCAACTAAAATGGTGGTTCAAAGACTACTTTCTTCAGGCACCTTTTATTCTGAGGCTCTATCAAGGGATATTTGCTGGTTTTGGGGCATGCCGCTGCAAAAGAAACCAATAGTAAAGGTTTTATTGACAAAATGCTTATTTGCCGCGATTCAAGGCCATCAAAATGAACAGTGGTTCCTGGGTGTCCACCTGCCTTGATCCACGTTCAAAATCAAAAGTCAGCAATTTCCTTTAACCCACTTGACAGTAGAATGCAGGAATTTGACACAGGCCTCACTGACCAACTAGGGACATCTGTTGCGTCTGCTTCACGTTTTAGTGTCACGGTGGAACAACGTCAGCAACGTGCCAGCAGTAGAATGGGAAGTAGCCATAGCCATAGCAGCAGCAGAATTTTAAAAATAGTTTTTTAAAATAGTAAATTTCTTAATGGGAATTTTTATTCTGAGGTTCCATAAGGGCATTTTTTGGTGGTTTTGGAGTCCGGCTACTTTAAAATGGATGCCAGGGGTGGCATTAGGGCAGTATTCCTGGCATTGGCCGGAATCAGAAAGGTGCCCGGTGATATGTTAAAAATAGGAAGTAGTAATGGGTGAGCACTCCATTTGATTTAGCTGCATGTGGCCATGAAACGGTTAATAGATGGCCCTGGGTCTCACAGCACCCACTCTAACTATGGCCCTGCCAGGCGGAACCTCCGCGTTGCCCATTGGGATGTTCTTGCTGCCACCAGCACCACATATATGACAAGTTGTTGGTCCTTGGTGCAAAAAGTGATAGGGGGCTCCTGCCAGGTCCAATATGCCATTTCCAATACCGGGGTCTTGTTTTGTGTGAAAGGGGCCCCATAGCAGCTTTTACCGCTGTACCTGCTGTGGCTACGCTGTCCTCATCTTTTCGGTTAGCCATTGAACATAATGAATTATTTTAACGTATGAATTTTTTTCTGTGACTTTTATAGCCTAATTGTCTTGCCTAAGATGTAGCACATATCCAGTTTACTGTTTTTGATGGTAATTCCAGCTTCTACTCACCTGTTTGGGTGTAAGAATGAAGCTGTTGTTCCTCTCCCATAGACTTTAATGGTCATCGGCAACAATCGACTATCGGCTATCGACATGATAATTGCCGATAGTCGAGCCGATAACGACTGTTGACACAATCGCTAATCACTACTCAAGAACTCTCTGAGAATCTAAAAGAAAGGATTGTTGTGCTACATAAAGACGGCCTAGGCTATTAGAAGACTGCCAAGTCCCTGAAACTGAGCTGCAGCCAAGACCATACATTGGTTTAACAAGAGAGACTCCACTCAGAACAGACCTACCTATGGTTAACCGGAGAATTTGAGTGGACACGCTCAGCGTCAAAGCCAGAGATTGTCTTTTCAAAATAGACACATGAGTGCTGCCAGCATTACTGCAGAGATTAAAGGGGTGAGGGGTCAGACTGCTAGTGCTCAGGTCATGTGCCACAAACTGCATCAAATTGGTCTACATGGCAGTCATCCCGGAAGGAAGCCTCTTCTAAAGATTATGCACAAGAAAGCTGAAGACAAGCAGACTAAGGACATGAATTAATGGAACCATGATACGTGGTCTGATAAAACCAAGATTAACTTATTTAGTTCAGATGGTATCAAATGTGTGTGGCAACAACCAAGTGAGGAGTACAAAGACAAGTGTGTCTTGCCTACAGTTAAGCATGTTGGTGGGAGATCATGGTTTGGGGCTATATGAGTGCTGCTGGCTGTGGGGATCTATAGTTCATTCAGGGAACCATACATGCCAACATGTACTGTGACATACTGAAGCAGAGCATGATCCCCTCCCTTCATAAACTGGGTCATATGGCAGTAAACCAACATGATAACAACCCCAAACATATCTCTAAATGCCCACTTTCTTGCTAAAGAAAATGAGAGTAAAGGTGCTGGACTGACTAAGCATGTCTCTAGATCTGAACCCTATTGAGCATCTATGGGGCATCCTCAAATTCTTGAAACCCTCAACTGTTCTTGCTGTGAACAGCTCCTCACACGGGTTTTTCCCCCACAATTCAAAATTTTCCCTCAGGTGAAAAGGGGTTTTTCCTCTTCTGGAGATTAAAACCCTTTTTTTGCTCAAGCTGAAGGGATTCCCCCTTTGGGAATTTTTGGGGGGGGGGTTTTAGTTTTAAATAGTTTTTCTTTTTTTTTGGGAGTTTTTTAAATATCCCTTAAAGTAAATAATTAAAGTCTCCCGGGTGGGCCATCTTTCTCAAACTAAAAAAATTTAATTTTTTGACCCCCTCATAAAGTAAAATTTACTTTTATTCCCTTTAAATTTTTTTGGGTTTTGCCGCCCCTTTGGGCACTTTCTCTAGCTCTATTACATCCTTTTTATAAAAGGAGCCCAAATTTGAACAGCATATTTTTGATGCGATACCCAAAATTCTTTTAATAAGTGGAAAAATTTTTTTTTTAACATCCCTTTTCCCCCGCCATGCCTCTTAAATAAACCCAAATATCCTGCTGGGCAAAAAGGGGGCAGTTTGGAAGGGATACTGCGGGTTTGTTCGGGTTAGTTTAATTTGAAAAAAAAGTTACGCCCAGGGGCCCCCTTCAAAACATGAGTTTCCCACTAAGCTTTTTAACCCCACAAATGGTGTAAAAAGGGGTTATTAAAATTACCTAGGTGCAAATTTTAAAAATTTTATTCAAAATTGAACTTTTTGGCCAACAAAAATTCATTGTGTCCCGGTCTGCTTGAAAAAAATTTTAAAACCCAATCTTCCATAAAATTACATTGCTTGAAAAAACTCCCAAAAAAATAAAAATTGCTTTTTAATCCCCCCCCCACTATATAATTAATAAAAACAGAATTAAAGAGGACCCAGTACGGACCCTTTTGGGGGTAACCACTTATAAACGGAACCATTCATTTCCCAAACACTCTTTAAAGTCCCGATCCGTTTTTCAAACCAATAACACACAAATTATTTCTAACCCAAATTTTAATTTTCCATAGTTTCTTAAGAGGGACAGTGTTAAACGCCTTTGGCAAAGTTTAAAAAACACTATACCCAAACAGCCCCCCCGCTACCAGAATTTCCTCCCTCTTCATAAAAAAAAAAAAAAAAGGTTGGTCTGAAAACCCTTTTGCCTTTAGTAAAACCATGCTGGAAATTTTTTAATAATAATTTTTAAAATTGGGAACCCCCCTATTCCTGTAAAAGCCCCCTTTTTGACCCCCAAAAAATTTTTCCCACTTTTTGGATTTTAAAATTTTGCTGGTCTATAATTACCTGGGCCTTTTTTAAGATGGGAATCACTTTTTACCCTGGGGCAAGTTTTTCTTGCACAATACCAGCCCCAATAGAAAATTCTCTAAATATCATGTACAGGGGCACAGAAAAACTGAGCTGAGTTTTTAAAAAACCCCTTTGGGGTTTGAAAAAGGGTAAAATCTGGGCCGGGAGCCTTTTTCACTTTTAGTTTAAATTTTTAACTTGGGTTTTAAACCCATTTTTCTAACACTCAGCCTTTTTAAAGATATCACTTAAATGTTTTAACCCAGTACGGGGCACAGTTTTACCTAGGGCATTTGGGCCTCCCCACAAGGGCCCCCCCCTAAAATAAAGCACTGCGGGGACAACCCTCCCCCCTTTCCTTTTTTTGGCCGAATTTCCTTTAAATAAAAGAAAAAACCCTTTTGAAGGTAAAAAAGCAAAATCATGTTGGAAGTCCAGCCATACCCAGCACACCAAATCCAAATTAAATCTTTCCCTCTAGACTGGGCACCCCCCAAATTTTCCCTATTTTTGCCTGCTAGACTTCTGGTATTTGTGCACAGACACTTTAAATTCCCATACAGTTTTCATTATTCAAAAGGGCTTTATTAGAAAGAAATTAAACAGACAGAATCCAGCATACAAAGAAAGGAGACATGGAGGGTCTCTTAAAACCAAGAAAATACAACCTTAATAAGAAAAATGGGCTAACCAGGCCTAATACAGCATGTTTGAATATAGTGAAGCAAAATAACCGCATTACAAAAAAAAAAAATTTTACATACAGATATAAAATATTGAAACTACTAAAATTCTAATGTAGTTAACTCAAAGAGACATATAAAAAAAGACATACTAGCAGTCTATTAACGTACGACTTAAAGGCTTAAATTAAACTTTGACCAAAAGGAAGGGAAGGAAAAGAAGGAAAAAAAAGGGGGGGGAGAGGGGGGAGGGGGATGGAAAGGACACCACCGGAGTATGCCACGACGGGAAGAAGTAGCAGGCTAAGGTCGCACCCCATCCCGTCGTAGAACCCCCGGAAGTGTGGGGGACTTTTGGGAAGGAAAGCCAAGGGGTCCATGTCTTATGAGCTGGCGTACCTGAGTCTCAGATAAGCCAGAAGCTTTTTCCATAAGATTTTGTTTTAGAGACATCAGAAAACCATTCCTCAAGGGTAGGTGGCTCAGAAGATCGCCAATGCCTTGGGATAATGGTTTTGGCAGCTTGTAGTAAGTGGCGTAGTAGCGATTTCTTATAAGCAGGAATCAAGGAATCAAACATAAATAGAAAAGCCGCTTCAGGCATCTTGGGGATCGAGAAGCTGGTCAGCTTTTGAATGACCTCAAAGATTGTATCCCAAACATTGTTTAGAGATCTGCACTCCCACCAAATATGCACCATGGTGCCCACTTCCAGTCCAAGCGCCCAGCAAGAAATCTGGGACAGAGGGGAACCATTTATGTACAAGGTAAGGAACCCTGTACCACCTGGAGAGGATTTTAAAACTAGTCTCCTGTGCTCTGGAGGCTATCACTGCTTTATGGGACAGAGTAAAGCATCTCAGCCTTTGGGCCTGTGAGAATGACTTATGAAGCTCGTCTTCCCAAGCTTTACAGTAAGATGGGAGCAAGGACTTATGTTCAAAAGGATAGTTCCCTATAGAGAGAAGAAATGACGTGCCGCGGAGGGGCCCCCCGAGAAGGCACATCTGCTCAAATGGCGAGAGAGGTCTCTGAAAGTCGCCAACAATTTTGAGAGTGTTAAAAAAGTGTCGCAACTGGGCATATTGAAATATGGATGAAGAACTAGAGGTCATCTCTTGGGGAAGGGATTGAAATGGGAGAATGTCGGAACCAGGAGCCAAGCTATGGAAGCGGAGAGGACTCATCTTAGCAAGCCCAAGAAAGGAGGGGACCCCTAGGCCAGAGGGGAAGGCAGGGTTATCAACTATAGGGAGCAGCGGCCCGTTCGGTCGATTAAATTATGGCAGGTTTTATATAAGAGAATCGCAGCCAAAATTTGTTGGGTCGTGAAAGAGGTTGGATACTTGGCTACTAGAGATTGAGTCCAGACCCAAGGGAGCGAAGCAAGGGACAAGGGACAGACTGATCTGGCCAACTGGGTCCACAGTTTACCACCTCCCGGGCACACCATGTCCAGGACACGGGCATAAGCCGCGGCCATGTAGTATCTTTTACAATCTGGAACGCCTGTCCCCCCAACCGATTTATGCCGTGCCAGTGTAGCGTACGCCAATCTTGGCCGATTAGAGGACCAAATGAAGGTCGTGAAAATGCGTTGGACGCACTTCCAAAATGAATTAGGGATGTAAATGGGAATTGTCTGAATAAGGTAAAGTAAATGAAGTAGAATCGTCATTTTAAGAATGCTCACCCTTCCAAACCAGGAGAATTCTCTTTTATTCCAACCATCTAGATCTGAGGAAATTCGCTGGAGAAGTGACTCAAAATTGAGGAAGAAGAGTCCAGACAAGTCGCTATGGATTCTAAAGGGGTCTGAAAGAGAACCATTAATTTTGAGCTGCGCAGACGGGGAACTATAGAGGGCCATAATTTTAGAACAAAAGAGGGGACCCATCCCTAGATGCCGGAGAGTAGCCAACAGGGAAGACCAAGAAATCCTATCGAAAGCCTTCTCCGCATCCAGGGATAGGACCATTAACGGGGTCTTATGGGTCCGCACGTAGTGTATGATATCAAGAGTCTTCAGGGTATTGTCGCGGGCCTCCCTCCCCGGGACAAAGCCCACCTGATCCGGGTGAATCAAACTTGGAAGAAGTGGATTCAGCCTGTTTGCTAGTATTTTGGCATAAATTTTGAGATCCACATTTAATAAAGAGATCGGATGATAGCTACCACAGGATGAGGGGTCCTTACTCGGTTTGGGGAGGACCGCGACATGGGCTAAAGTGGATTGGGACGGAAACGGCCTGTCAGAAAAATAGAATTAAATGCTTCTAGTATAAGAGAGAGAGGCTCCTGAAAAACCTTATAAAATTTACTAGTGAAGCCATCCAGGCCTGGGCTCTTCCCCTCCGGTAGACTTCTAATAACTGAGGCGAGCTCCTGAATAGTAAAAGGCGAGTCTAGCTCAGTAACTGCTGCTTCCGGTATTCGAGAAGCTGGGACATAGTAAGACTGAGCCAGCGAGGAAGAAGGGGGGAATTGAATGTTATACAGGTTAGAATAAATGAAAGGCAGATTTAATATCAGAGGTAGTATGAACCATGCCCCCGGTGTCAGATTTGATGAAAAAAAAAATCCCAAAAAT
>JAODAL010022398.1:0-64819 GCA_025379985.1 Phyllomedusa bahiana | reverse complement strand
AGGGGTCACCGGGGGTGGGGGGTCCGGTCCCCTGGTTCCCCCCCGTCACTCCGTTCCCGAGGTGAGGCGCAGCCCTGAGTGCGCGTGGAGATGTCGGGAGCTCGCGTCCGCTCCTCAGTCGCACAGGGGGCTCCCCAGCGGTGGGTGAAGGGGCCCTTTCACCCCAGGTCTTCAGGGAAGCAGAGGGGATGGCGGTGTTGAAGGTGGGTGAAGGTAAGATGGCCCCGTTTTGCCGTCACGAGGGAGCTGTGGATTCCGGCCAAAATTTGGGGAAAAAGATACCGAGCGGCCTTTCTAACACAAAAAGGGTAGCTGTCTCTAAGGATCACCAGACCCCGTCTTGGAGGGATTTAGTTCTCTGAAAAGGCTTTTTGGCCCGTGTAACGGAGCTCGGTCCGGAGGGTTACGCGTGGACTTTTAAACCCCCCCTGCTCAGGCCAGCCCCTTCTCTTTAAAGTCTTACACAGAGAGAGAGCTCACCTTTTACTAATTCAAAGTTTATTAAAAAACAAAGATAGCACATTTGTCTCGAAGTTATCAGGTTTCCAAATACAGTATAAGACAATTTCTTTAACATAGTGGTGTATCCCCAAAACAGAGCATAGATTCTGCAAATTTACTTTTTTTTGTTCCAAGGAGCCAGGGTCCCAACCTGCTGATAATTAGTATATTATTTATGCAAACTAATCTTATCCAAATTCTAAAGTATATTAATAAACAAAAAAACTAAACGTGTCCGTAGCAAAAAACAAATTTCCGCTAAGGATACTTGTTAATCTAACTTATGTATCTGTAACAACCCCAAAATAAGTGGGAAGGGGGGAGAGGACGTTTAACCCATGTTAGCCGGGGAGGGGAATAAATTGCCATTGGCTTTTTTCCAAGTGCAGGGAGCCGTTATGCTTATCCCCTTTCCCGTCACCTGTTTGCACATATTCTGCGAACTCACCCAAAAATTCCAACCATGCCTGCCATGTCCCTAAGTATTTATCAGTACTCTGATTACGGTCGGCACTGATTTCTTCCATTCTTTGTAGTACAATGATTTCTTTAAACAAGTCAGAGATGGTTGGAACTACATTAGATCTCCAGTGTCTAGGAATCAGTGTTCTGGCTGCTATCAGCAGGTAGATCAGCACGTTCCCTCTTAGAGAATCAAGCGGTAATGGGATCATGGATAAAAGTAGTGTGGCTGGATCATTTTGTAGTCTGATTCCTGTAACCAATCTAATTACATCCACTACCTTGGCCCAGAATGGCTGTATTAGTGGACAGCCCCACCATATATGCGTCATAGACCCGATGTCTCTGTTGCATCTCCAGCAAGTGTTGGAAACCGTCGGGAATGCTTTGTGTAGCAACTTAGGAACTCTGTACCATCGCAATAGCACTTTGTAATTTACTTCTTGAAGTCTACAGGACCTCAGGGATCTATATGCGAGAGTGCATGCCTTGTTCCAGTCATCTAGTGTGAATTCCCTACCCAGTTCCCTCACCCAGCTTTCCTTATAAGAGGGAGTTACTGGCAACGTTCCCTTAGTTATCCACCTGTAAGCCATGGAGATGAGGTGCGTGGAGCTTGTTTGTTTAGTGATGAAAGACTCAAAAGGAGTTAGTTCCCTGTGTTAGATTAGCTCATTCTTGTGGGTAGTGTAATATGAGTGTATTTGCATATGATTGAACCAGTTGAAGGGTCTCGGGGATAGCATATCTCTGATCTCCGAGTACGGCCTCAGTGTGTGTCTTGTGGTGACATCACGAAAAGTCAAGGATCGCATGTCATAGGGACCATTCACTGCCCCTGAAGCGCCTGTCAAAGGAATCTCTGGATTTCCCAATATCGGTGTAAGCGGCCCGTCAGCTGTGAATAGTTTAGAACTAGGGCCATATGTTCTCCAAGCTTGAAGGGTATGCTGAGCTACCCAGGGCAACGCCAGTAAGTTTGTCCTCGTCAAGGCTCTCTTCCTGAGCCATGGCAAAGCTGAGAGGGGACCTCCGTATATGAGTTTTTCTAATTGGACCCATGCCCTACTTGTGTTTAGTCCATTTCAATCTATGAAATGGACCGCCAGTGTGATGATGTAATATGCCTTAATGTTTGGGAAAGCTAACCCCCCTTCATCCCTAGGCCTGTTCAACGTGGATTTTGCCAATCTAGGGTGTTTTCCAGCCCACACAAATCGTCTAAAACATTTATCAGTCGAAAAAATGATCTAGGCAGGAAAATAGGGATAGTCTGGAGCAGATAGAGGAGTCGGGGGTAGGACGTTCATTTTAAAGATGTTAATACGTCCTAGCCAGGAAAAATCTCATCTATCCCAATGAGATAGGTCAAGCTTGATAGTATTAACAATAGCGTCAAAATTCAACTCGTATAGTAGGGTTAAGTCTGATGGGATATGGATCCCCAGATACTTAAGTGACTGTTTTGCCCAAACGAACGGGAAATTATTTTTCAGACCCTTTACAGTCTCGGTACTAAGACTTATATTCATGGCTCTACACTTATTTAAGTTTACCTTGAAATTAGAGAACTTGCCAAACTTCTCAAGTACTGTCATCAGAACAGGCAGGGATGTCACAGGTTGGGTTATGAACAGGAGCAAGTCATCGGCATAGGCTGCGCACTTACAGACCTGTCCTTGTACCTCAATTCCCTTAATATCCGGGTTTTGCAGTATGCTCTGTAAGTGGTGCTCCTTTGTGATGACGTAAAGGATGGGAGAAAGGGGACAACCCTGCCTGGTGCCGATGCCAATGGGTACAGGGGCAGACAAGGATCCATTGATTCTGATTTTCGAATATGGGTTCGTATACAGCGCCATAATTCGTTGGAGCATAATTGGACCAAGCCCTATTTGGAACAGAGCCCCCTCCAAGAAAGACCACTCCACTCTATCGAACGCTTTTTCAGCGTCTAACGATAGCAGCATACGGGGCACGGCCCCCAACCTCACCTGATGAATAAGGGAAATTGTTTTGAGGGTACTGTCCCGTGCTTCACGGGCGGGAACGAAACAGACCTGGTCAACATGAATCAGGTCTCCTAAAATGGTATTTAGGCGCACGGCCAACAACTTGGCAAATATTTTAGTGTCGGTGTTTAATAGAGAGATTGGTCTATAACTGGAGCATAATAAAGGGTCTTTTCCTTCCTTAGGAATAACTGTGATGAAAGCTTGGAGGAAATGTTTTGGAAAGGGTCTGGATGATGAGATCAAGTTAAAGGAGCTCAGTAACGGAGCAGAGATCTCCTCTCTTAGTAATTTATAGAACTTTGCAGTAAACCCATCCGGTCCAGGGCTTTTGCCCGGAGGGAGGGTTGCTATGGCCGAATTAAGTTCTTCCATGGTAAAGGGTTCTTCCATGGCAGCAAGTCTGTCTGGAAATACTGGGGGAGGGGCAGTACGCTGAAGATAGTTACTCAGGGAGATTGTATGGGGCGAAGACAGCGGTTTCGGTAGATTATATAGGTCATGATAGTAGGCTCTGAAATTATCTAATATTTTTGAGGTCAGATGTTCCATTTTGCCAGCCTTGTTTATAATCGCAGGACTATACCTTGAGGCTCTTTTGTCTCTCAGTGCTCTCGCTAGTATCCTGCTGGGTTTATTACTCCATTCAGAGTAATACTTGGAGCAGAGCTGTGTATATTGATTGTTTTTTAGTTCCAGCTGTCTAAGGATGTCATGCCGCAACTGTGTTAGCTCTCTCAGGATTGTTTCGTCCTGAGAGGCCTTATGCGCCTTCTCAAGAATCCCAAGTTTATTAAGCATATTTGACATTTTTGTCGATGCTTCTCGCTTTAATCTTGCTCCGTGCTTTATTAGGATCCCTCGCAGCACGCACTTTAGCGCCTCCCATTTAGTCTGAGGAGAAGAAACATCAGTGCGGTGATCATCCATAAAGAGCCGAGCTGATTGCGTCAAGTCTGACATACAGAGAGCATCATTGAGTAATGATTCATTGAGCCTCCACGAGTAAGCAACCCGGCTGGAATCTGGAACATTCAAATCACAATGGACAGGAGCGTGATCTGACAAAAGGATGTTAGCAATTGAGACTGCTTTAAGTGAGGGGAGAATTGAGTGATGAAGAAAAATGTAATCTATCCGACTAACTTCTATGCAGATTAGAATAGAAGGTATAGTCGCGGTCTGTTGGGAACCGTATGCGCCAAGAGTTTTTAATTTTGTTAAGTTTGTTTAGAGGGATGGATGAATTTCCAGAGGAAGCGTCAAGGTCTGGTTGTAGGGCAACATTAAAGTCGCCACAAACCACCAACGCTCCCTGGGTGAAAGTATTAAGTTCATCCAGTGTTTTATCCAAGAACGTCGGTTGGCCTTGATTTGGGGCATATATGTTGGCAATTGTGTAGACCGTGCCCCGCATGCTGCACCATACAAAAACAAAGCGACCTTCATCAGAACGGGTCTCCAAAATTTTATGTGGCAATGATCTGTGGAAGCGTACCGCCACTCCCTTGGTCTTATTATTGACATTACTACTGTGGCACCAGGCAGAGTAGTATTTATTTTTCCATTTGGCCAAATACCCCTTACAGAAATGAGTCTCCTGTATACACAGAATCTGGGTTTTGTATTTATGCATTCTATATAGTATCTTAGACCTCTTCTCCGGTATATTAAAACCTTTCACATTAAAGGAAGAGACTCTTAAAGACATCATGTTAGTCCCAGAATCATCTGCCTTACCCCTACTCTGTCATCGGTCCTCTCTCTCCAATCGCCTCTCAGCCGGTATACACAACGGGCCAGATTTACAACTGGTCTCAGTAACAAAAACAATAAGCCATCCGAACTTACACATGGCAACACAACTGTTGTTCGCAGCATAGGAGCCGCATCGATTAGGCACAAGATGCCTATCTCTTTCCCGATGTGGGGACTGTGGCTGGTTGACACAATGTGGGGAAGGAAGCAAAGACGAGCCTCATCTCGTGGGCAGGCTAAACAGGACAAGTTAACCATACTTGCTAGCCTACATCCATAGTGCACTATTTGTGGATCTCAATTTAAAGAACTCTTGGCGTGAATAACCTCTAACCAGCAGCAAGGAGGTTGGTAAGGAAGGAGAGATGGGAATAAAGATGAAATAGTGGGAAAAAAAAAAAAAAAAAGGGGGGGTGAGGTGGAGAGTGGGACGGAGAGGAATGGGGGAGGAGGGGAGAAGAGAGGGGGGAGGGAGTGGATGAAAGGAGGTGGGGGGCGGGGAAGGGAGGCTGCCGCTCAGATTGTACTTATACTAGGTGATCTCGGGACCAAGGGTGTATCGAATGTAATGTCCAGGGCGGAGTCCCTTAATTACTAAGGGGAAAACCATAGCGACATGTGATAGCATGGAAAAAAGAAAGTCTTCCTTTACACTAAACACTGCTATTGGTCAGTCAACTGCAGAGAGAAAGTCATTATTAAACCCAGGCAATGTTTTACTGTGTGTGAAACAGGGGGCCCCGTTTGTTGTTGCCTCTGGGGTCGTCGGTGTTAGTTGAGCTTCTTGGGGTTTTGCGGGGCCTCTGTGGTATAGCTGCTCCCTGCTGGTCCCGGAGTTTCTCCAGACTGTCCCGCATTGTACGGCGGGGCAATAAGTGGAGCATAAACATAGATTCCCATTCTGGCAGGGGGACTATCGGTAGGTCCAGTTCTTGGAGAAATATCGGCAGTTCCTCTGGGGTGTGCAGCACCAGCAACTTATCTCCTCTGCGGACTTGTAGGGAAAATGGGAAGCCCCATCTGTATGGGATATGATGATTCTGTAGAACAGATAGCAATGGCTTGAGGGTCTGCCTCAGTCTAAGGGTGCGCCTGGACAGGTCTGGGAAGATCGAGATTTTTGCTCCCTCCCATTCCAGGTTCTGTGAAAATCTCGCTTTTTTCATAATGGTTTCCTTCACCGAGAAATAATGCACTCTGCATATTACATCACGTGGGCGCGTGTCATCTTGGCTCTGTGGCTTTAGTGCTCTATGAGCTCTGTCAAGCTCTATGTGTTCTTCATCCTTTTTCCCAAGCAGACTGTTAAAGAAATTGTTGAGTGTTAGGCAATTCTTGTGAAGAAATAGACTCTGGCAGCCCACGTATACGTATGTTATTTCGTCTATTTCTGTTTTCAAGATCATCTAGGTGATCTATAAAACTTTGGTGGAGCACTTTCTGTTGCATTACTGTGGATTGTAGATCTGCAATAGAACGCTGGACTGTGTCCTGAAACTGCTCTAGGTCCTGGACCCTATTTTGGAGGACTTTAACATCCGCTTTCACTGTTTGCAAGTCTTGTCTCCACCGCTATGGACCAAGATCTCAAAACTGCATGATGTCATTTTTAACTGGCAAGAAGGACAGTAGGGCCTGTAATTCAGGGTGCCCCTCAGGGCCTGTAGCACCTTTTCTCTAGGCATATTACTATAGGCGCTAGTCTCCCTGCGTGGCTGCGAGCTGTGAGGGGAAACTTATGTCATGGGTTCTGGCTGGTGTGCTTCCAGGGGAGCTGGAGCCGGACCATGCATCGGACAGTCTGCTGTCCTCTAGATCAGGGTTGTGGGCCTCTGTGGGACAGGCATCCTGCAGGTCCTCCATAGGGTCAGGGACCGATTCCATGGCGGTGGGTGACAGTCCAACATGGTCCGGGGAGGTCTGCATTTCACTGTGCATGGATGCCCTGCTACAGCTGGAGTTTGCCTCTCCACAAAATGGCGGTCCACCACGTGGCGCCGCCATGTCGCCCTGCGCTGCCTGGGAGTCGCTCTGCATCAGGGGGGAGTTACTCACTGTGTCCTCCTCTGACACTGCTCTCTCCGTCCGCCGGGTTGTTGGGGTAGGAGCTGGAGGTGCAGATGCTGGATCGCCGCTTCTCCCGTCACAGGTAGGGGACCGCGGGATCAGTGTGTCAGGCTGTTCTGCTGCGGGCCGTCCAGGCGTGCGTCCGCCTCTGCTCATCCGCGCCTTCTCTTGCCGCTGCGGCTGCAGGGTCCTGCTGTAATGCTGGCGCTCGGCTCTTGGTCTCCGGCCGTACCTCGGGGATTTCCCGCAGACCCGCTCTCTCTCTTCTGCTGTGGACCTGCAGTGGTGCAGTGCGATGATCTCGGGCGCGTCCAAGATGGCGCCCGCTCCGGTGAGGTATCGTCCGACTCCGGTGTTTGCGCTGCCAGCGGGGCGAAGTAGTTAGAGATAATGATATTAGCATCACTGCCTGTAGAAGGGTCTCTTGACTGCTTTTTCCCTCTTCTTGGTCCCATTTTTAACGGTGTAATCCCCTTAATCAGTCAGTGCACAGAGAGGAGCTCGGTTATGTGCTGCCAGCATACCAGGCCACGCCCCCGAGAGCTCACTTTCTTAATAAGGTTGATATACCTGTACTGACTTATGAGGAGAAGGAGGGGTTGCTGGCAGACTTGTTAGTAGTGAAGATCAGCAGGGCTATAGGGAGCATGGCGACACAAACACCTGGACCTGATGGCTTCGCTGCAGAATGGTGGGATGCAGAGCAGTGGAGTAGTAGGTTGGAAAAGCTGTTTGCGGCAGCAGCAATGGAGGAATCCTTGCCACCTTCTGAGGCCGTGATCATAATACACAAGCTGGGTAGACCACCTGATCAATGCAGCCCTTACAGACCTATTTCCTTTTTAAATATGGATGCAAAGATTTTAGCTAAAGTCCTGGCTATGAGGTTGAATGGGGTGATTTAATCATTGGTGAAGGCAGACCAGTCTGGGTTTATGCCGGGGAAAACTGCTGATATTAATCTCAGAGCACTGTTTACTAACCTGCAGGTACCTTACACGAACTAAGGGAAAAGAGTGATCGCTCCTTAGACAACGAAAAGGCTTTTGATTCTGTGGAATGGAGGTTTATGTGGATACTTCTGGCAAAGATGGGGATCCTTCATAGTTTTATCAGATGGTGGCGCCTACTCTACCTAAGACCCACTGCGAGAGTCTGGGTAAATGGGTTTCTGTCCGAACCCTTTCCTCTTGAGAGAGTAACTAGGCAGGGATGCCACCTCTTGCCACTGCTCTTTGCGCTTATTATGGAGCCCCTATCTATCATATTTAATGCACATAGTGGGATGGTCTATAGCTAGTATTGTTGAAAAAATATCACTATACGCTGATATGTTGGTGTATCTAGGGGACCCTAGGTCATCACTAGAACGGTTACTGGAAATGGTAAATGCTTTCGGGGATTATTCAGGCTTAAAAGTGAATTGGGGTCCACATTGTTTATGTTGGATGATGTAGATTCAGGGCTGGTGACCCCTGCCTCCACCCCCAAGTGGTTACGCAGTTCAAATACTTAGGCATTATTGTACATCAAGCCTCTATTGGAGGCGATGAGGCTGAAGGTATGGGCCAACTTACCCCCATCTTGCTGAAGGTGAGGGCCAACTTACCAATTTATATGGCAGAATAAATATAATTAAATGGTGCTGCTTCTAGGAGTGGTCGAACAATTGGTCCCGGGCAAGGCTGAGTGTACTCTTTACTTATTATTACTCTTCTATGCTAGGAAAAACATTCTTCTGAACTGGAAGCCTCCTAAGGTTCCATCACTAGAACAGTGGAAGCTACTGGTTAATGCTGAACTTCCGTGGTACATAATTACCTATGCTGCTAGAGGTATCCCTAAGCGCTTCTCAATGGTATGGAGTAATTGGACCGTAGCGCAGACTGTGTAAGGAGTAGTGCTGGAGGAGTAGTGGACCAGGGAAAGTTTTGTTGTTGGTGCTCTCTAGGAACATTCCAACTATGGTTGAGCAATTTTTTCCTGTCTCTTAGGGTGCTTTCACACGGTGCGTTTTTGGTGCGTTTTTCAATGCGTTTTTTGTGCAGGAAGGCACAGCAATTAATGCTGTACAACATTGCTGCACAAAAATTGCGGTAATTACCGCGATTTTACCGCAAATTTACCGCAATTTTTGTCGCAATTTTTCTGCAGCAATGTACAGCATTAATTGCTGTGCCTTCCTGCAAAAAAAAAAAATTTGAGATTCTTAGTTCACACATTTTGATCAAAAATTTTTTAAGCCACCCCCGGCTTACAATGGGATCTCAAGGCGGGTGGTCCTTCGCGATCTTTACCTCTCAATAGAGCCAAATTTAGACTTCTCATTGGGTCAGCCGACCTCCATAATCCAGAGAAAAATTAAAAAACACCAATCTTGCAAGCATACTGCACTGATATAACAGCCTGTGGAGGTGGGCGGGGTGCAAGAAACCAAAATGGAGGCATCCCTTCCTCCCTATATAGATCAAAAGCAATACATGCCAAATACAACATGTAGTTCTGCACAAAAAACATTTCTGAAAACCACAATGTGAACCTGGGTGCCACTGGCTTGGTAGATATATATATATATATATATATATATAGATATATATATATATATATATATATATATATACTCACTCACTCACCGGCCACTTTATTAGGTACACCATGCTATTAACGGGTTGGACCCCCTTTTGCCTTCAGAACTGCCTCAATTCTTCGTGGCATAGATTCAACAAGGTGTTGCAACGATGCTCAATTGGTACCAAGGGGCCCAAAGAGTGCCAAGAAAATATTCCCCACACCATGACACCACCACCACCAGCCTGAACCGTTGATACAAGGCAGGATGGATCCATGCTTTCATGTTGTTGACGATAAAATTCTGACCCTACCATCCGAATGTCGCAGCAGAAATCGAGACTCATCAGACCAGGCAACGTTTTTTCCAATCTTCTACTGTCCAATTTCGATGAGCTTGGGCAAATTGGAGCCTCAGTTTCCTGTTCTTAGCTGAAAGGAGTGGCACCCGGTGTGGTCTTCTGCTGCTGTAGCCCATCTGCCTCAAAGTTCGCCGTACTGTGCGTTCAGAGATGCTCTTCTGCCTACCTTGGTTGTAACGGTGGCTATTTGAGTCACTGTTGCCTTTCTATCAGCTCGAACCAGTCTGCCCATTCTCCTTTGACCTCTGGCATAAACAAGGCATTTCCGCCCACAGGACTGGCGCTCACCAGATGTTTTTTCTTTTTCGGACCATTCTCTGTAAACCCTAGAGATGGTTGTGCGTGAAAATCCCAGGATCAGCAGTTTCTGAAATACTCAGACCAGCCCTTCTGGCACCAACAACCATGCCACGTTCAAAGGCACTCAAATCACCTTTCTTCCCCATACTGATGCTCGGTTTGAACTGCAGGAATTTGTCTTGACCATGTCTACATGCCTAAATGCACGAGTTGCCGCCATGTGAAATTTGGCTGATTAGAAATTAAGTGTTAACGAGCAGTTGGACAGGTGTACCTAATAAAGTGGCCGGTAAGTGTGTGTGTGTCTGTGTGTGTGTATTATATAAATATATATATATATATAAATATATATTATATATATATAATATATATTATAATAATCATTACCAGTGGCACATCAACTGCTAAAAGGGCTATAGAATACATGGAAACCTCTAAAGAAGCATTTATGCTATCTATCATACATGAAAAAAACTTTGAGATTCTTAGTTCACACGTTTTGATCAAAAAATGTTAAAGCCACCCCCGGATTACACGGGTATCCGGCCTTGAGCTCCCGTTTTACGCCGGGGGTGGCATAAATGCTTCTTTAGAGGTTTCCATGTATTGTATAGCCCTTCCTGCACAAAAAACGTATTGAAAAAATGCATCAAAAATGCACCAAAAACGCACTGTGTGAAAGCACCCTTAGTTTCTAAAGAGTGGGAAAGTTTTCATAAAAATTTTATTTGGATGTGCTCAGACTGTACCACATGTAATCTTTGATTGCAGGGTGATTGATAGGTTTCTGGGAGACAGTGTGAATTTAGACTTTACTGTTTTTATTGTGAAAAGCTGAGAAATAAAAACCTTTTTAAAAAAAAAATATATGGTGGCTGTAATGTTTAAAAATGAGGAATCGGTCAAGATGTTTGAATATCCTTGCAAACCAGTGTATATATCTAAATATCTCAGCACATATATGTGTATATGCACACTCAAATACTGTCTTCATGCATTAAAAATTTTACAAACCTATTCGCCACATCTGATGTGTAGCTTCATTTAAAAGAGATTGTGACAGCAAGTGACTACTGAACCCACTGATTGTTGGCAGCGGGCTAACACATGACTGCTACAGCCCAAGACCTTGCTTTTGTGTTGGATCAATGAGGGATTGGAGAGGTATGTAGCTTGAGTTAAAGGGAATCTGGCATCACAATTTAATTTTTTGCATGAAATATTGTGTTAATTTTTGTCTAAATTTTTAGTAAATTTTGTTTTTCATTTAATTTGTGGTAAATATAAAAAAATGCATAATAATTTTAAATATTTCCCACTCATAGCCACCAAAGGGAGCACATCCCAAAAAAAGCTTCCCTCAAGGACAAACAGGGTGTAATACAGTGTGCTGTAAATATGGACTGGTCAGCTGGTGACCTCACGTGCCTCCCCCTCCCCTGTGTGCAAAAGGAGGAGGAGGTGGATTGTAGACTCTGTAGCAACTGAATCACCATTTTGTTGGTGACTGAGGACACCATGCAAAGCCGCTGTGTATCCATAGCTGAAAAAGGAATAACCAGAGAGAAATTGTCATGACAATTAGGGTATGGTCACACGGCGTCTTTAACATACGCATTTGGATACGTGTTTGGATCCGTCTTTCGGTCCCCAAATGGACCCAAACACGTATCGAATAAACAGCAATGTAATTTTACATTGCTGTTTATTAGAAACACGCATCGGAGTTCACACGAGTGATCGCCGATGCGCGTCTCACTGCGTCTTTCTTTGGCATGTCAGTTCTTGGTCCGAAAGATGCAGCAGGAGCCCTATAATAAAGTATAGTGCGCGATCCTGCTGCAGCCAAAACACATCCAAACACACAGCTGCATTTTAGGTCCGTGTTGGACCCAACACGAATCCAAAGACGCCGTGTGTGCATACCCTTACTGTATTTCACTACGGATATGCGGAAGGAACGCCACATTATATGTCTGCATCCCTGCAGGTATCCACAGGTATAGGGCCAATGTCCACATATCCTAAGAACTAATATTTTAGTTCACATGTGAACATTAGACTCAGTCTACTGCAGTGACTTTTTTCTCAAAGTCTTGTTTTTAATGTCTGCATAAATCAAGCCACTGGATATGACTCCGCCCTACAAAAGGGCATGTATAGCGCATTATTGCATTTATGGATCCGTGTTTGATCTGAAAATCGGATCCAAAAACGCTGCAGCAATCGGATCTAAAACAGATCCAACACGTACCTGTTTGGCTGCATGTTGGATGCAGCAGGATCGCACCCTATAGTTTATTATAGGGCTCCTGCTGCTTCTTTCAGATCAAGAATTGATGGATCCGAAAGACGCAGTGAGACACGCATCAACGATCACTCATCTGAACGCCGATACTTGTTTCATATTAAAAGCAATGTAAATCACATTGCTATTTGTTAGGTGCCTGTTTGGGTCGGTTTGGGGTCCCACAGATTTTTTGCACTAATAAAGTTATCTCACTTTAGTCGCCAAAAATACATTTTGTCTTTTTTTTTTACTGGATTTTGGAGCGAAAATAAGTTTTTTTACGGGTTTCGGCGCTAATAAAGTTATCTCGCTTCTGACGCTAAAAATGTTTGTTTTTTTTCTGATTTTAGCTCCAAAATCCTAAAAAAAAAACTGATTTTTAGCGACAAAATCCGTTAAAAAATGTATTTTTAGTGTCCGAAACGAGAGAACTTTATTAGCGCCAAAATCCGCAAAAAAAGTGTTTTAGCTGCAAAATCCTTTAAAAACTTATTTTTAGTGTCCAAAGCGAGTGAACTATATTAGCGGCAAAATCCGTAAAGAAAAGGATTTTCAGCATCAGAAGCGAGAAAACGTTATTGGTGGCACAAAATCTGTAAAGAAACGTATTTTAGCTGCAAAATCCTTAAACAAATTTTTGGCATCAGAAGCGAGAGAATGTTATTAGTGGCAAAATCCGTAAAGAAGTAGACTATAGCAGCAAAATCCGTAAAGAAACGGCTGTTAGCGGCAAAATCCGTAAAAAATGTATTTTCAGCGTCAGAAGCAGGAGAACTTTATTAGTGGCAAAATCCATAAAGAAGCAGACTATAGCGGCAAAATCCGTCAAGATGCGGATTTTGGCGGCAAAATCCATCAAGATGCGGATTTTGGCGGCAAAATCCGTGAAAAGTCTTTTTAGCATCAGAAGCGAGAGAACTTTATTAGCGGAACAATCTTGAATTGCGCAAAAATCGTTAGCGACAAAGCGTGATCACTTTATGAACGAGGACGCGACGGACACTGCAAAATAAGGTATAACCATCCCACCCGACCTCTGCCTCTTCTCTGGCAGGCCTTTCTAGAGCAGAGAGTGGCTGAGCAGATGTTCAGTAGCTGTTCCTCTGGGCTCCACCATCATGGCTCCCTGCAGACACTATAGCATGATGAGGTCACAGCAGGGATGTGAAGTGAGGGCACTAAGCTGAAGAGATTCAGACGGGCGTCGTCTGAAGTCATTTATGTTCGGTGTTTACTTTACAACAGCTTCCTGTGTGTCCTGCAATGACACAGTACAGAGCAGTCTCAGAAGAGGGCAGTGTTCTTTTCTCTACACACAAGTATCAGTAATATCTGTATAGAAGCTCTCACTGTAAATTACTGCAACTGATAATAAAACGCACACATTAATGCAAAAAAAATATTTAAATTGCGACACATTCCCTTTAAGAAATAAAAAAAAAAAAATTTGCTCCTTCCCACAATGAGATTGCAGAGTCCGACCGGTCGAAATGGTAGCTGGAAGTCTAATAAAGGCTTCCATACTCTCCATGTTAGCTCTTCTGTTACTTCCTGCCTCAGTTATGGAATCGCTATTTTGGTACACCCTTCTGAATTATTTCTATTACATAAAAGGGTGTATAAGCAATTGAACCCCCTAGTGTTAAAGTACCCTAGAGGGACTAAAAGTCCAAATGAAATTAAAAAAAATAAAATAAGAATACAGTATTAAAAATAAGTAAAAAAATTTTAAAGATTTAAATCGCCCATCTTTTGCATCTTACATATGCCATTTTAAAATAAAAAAAAGTTACACATAATTTGTATCATCATTGTGTCCTTAAAAACCAAATCTATTAAAATGTATAACATTGTTTATCCGTACACTGAAAACCATAGAAGCCATGGAGCAGAGGAATGCTCTTTTGGTTATGTTGTGGTCACTGACTGCAGCAATCAAGGTGTTAAACCCCGAGATCAGAAGCTTCCTCTGCTCCCCAGCGCTTACAGAGACTGCTCTAGGAGCAGAGCTGTTGACTACATTTGATAACACAGTTACAGTGCAGCAAGCCACAGAACTCTATACTTAAAGGGAATCTTTATTTTATTTTATTTTATTATTTTACTAATTAAAACAAGATACTAATACATATTCTTTTCTTCTTAGCCATTTTTATTTTCTGATTGTGATTTCTCAGTTCAGTTGTTTTTTATGCGATTGTGTGGACAGCTTTCTTGCCTACACTGCTTTTAGTAGCATTTAGAGAGATGCTTTACAGCAGGTTCATGTACATAGGATCCTGTGAACAGGATCAGTCCCGTTGACTTCTATAGGAGACTTTTCTAGGCATGCTCTGTGACCTGGGAAGAAGTTACTGTGCAGGGAGGGAAAGAGGGTGAACTGTGACTATCTGCTATTGTGACTGGTGGAACCTGTGTTATCTATTCATGTTGGTGTCACCTTTCAGTTGGATCCTGCTTGTTTTGATTATAAGCAGACTACTGAAAATTGCTCTACAGAACAGGAAGTGTCAGTCTATTATTGGGCCTAGTGGACAAAGTGAAACCTGCAGGACTTAAAAATATTGAAGTAGATTGGGGAGGCCCCTTTCCTTTGATTCACCCAGAGTTCTACACTTGCAAAAAAAACAGAAGGTGGTCTCCAGATTGGAAAGGGGAAGCTCCGCTACTAAGCGTAGGCTGGCTTATACTACCTAATGATTGTCGCCAGGTCCTGTGAAAGATGAGATGGGTTGCTCATGCTATTGAAAGGCTTATGTGTGGGGCTGATTTTTGTCCACATGTCATGTGTGGGTCGCTTTGTGGGGGGGAATTTCCCTCTTGCAGAGAGACCACTTGAGGGTCTTCTTGTTAATGTTAACATTATGCTAGATGTGAAGATCACGGGTGGGTTCGTTAAGTTACAATGTTATTATTCTTGCATTGGCTCGGTTATAGTGTACTGCGTAAGCTGATAATTTCAAAACCGGAACTTGGTCCATGGTTGTCTCCCTGTTTATGCTGATAGATCGCTTCAGAACCCTATAAGTTAGTAAGAGGTGGTTCTGAATTCCCCCAATAGGTGGAAACAGCGGGCACCATGTGCTCGTTTAATGCAGCTAAGAGAGCTGCACTTTCTAGTTTTTTATACTTGCCTATACTCCAACTTATAGGTCAGTTTAGGTTTTGTTTCTCACAATTTATTGCTTATTGGAAAATTGTTGGTTACTTGGGGCTCGACTCGGGATGGGATCTTACGCTCGCGCACTTGGGTTCTATTGACCCGATAACTCCAATATGGTGATGCTTAAAATTTCTTCCCTTAATGTTAAGGGATTTAATATTCCTGAGAAAAGATCCCAGGTACTTTATAGCATGCACAAGCAAAGAACACAGGTTCTCTGTCTGCAGGAGACTCATCTTCTCTTGGGTCAACTGGCCTTGTATAGGAACAAATACTATCCGTTGTGGTGCCACAGTAGTAACTCCACCAATAAAACTAAGGGGGTAGCCATCTTTTTTCATAAAACTTACCAGTCCAAATTTTGGAGGTAAAGAAGGATGATTTGGCAAGTTATCTTTTTGTCAGATGTGAGATTGGTGCCTTGATATACACCCTCGCTAACATCTATGCTCCAAATAGTGGTCAACTCTCCTTCTTTACAAAGGTGTTGGACGAGCTCACGATATTTGCCCAAGGCAGGATAATACTCTGTGGGGATTTTAATATTGCATTGCAGCCTGAAATAGATACTACCTCAGGGCACTCCTTTTATCTCCTTTAATAAAATGAACAAAATACGCAAACTTCTGCATCAGTTACAGCTATGTGATGTGTGGCGCCTCCTGAATCCTACTGTGCGAGACTATTCCTTCTATTCTCACCCTCACAGGAGCTATAGTCGCATAGATTGTTTGTTTTTCTTCAGCACGCCCTACTGCCCCAGGTGAAGGGAACGGGCATTGGTAGCATCTTACTATCGGATCACGCGCCTGTGCATTGTGAGATTTCCCTACCGAACCAGCCCAGAAAAGCATTTCTCTGGAGGCTAAATGAATCCCTGCTTAGTGATGCGGTTTGTGCTGCAGATTTATCCACGACGATTAAAGACCATGAAACAGACCCCTCTACTGGTCAGCTTAAATGGGAGTCTCTGAAATGCGTGGTGCGTGGGATCCTTATCAAGCATGGTGCTAGGCTCAAAAGAGAGGCAGCCACCAAGCTTAACGCCCTATTGACTAAACTTGCATCCCTGGAGAGGGCTCATAAGTCATCTCTATTGGAGGCCAATCTGCTTGATCTTTTGAGTACTAGACACGAGATTAAGTTGCTTCTTGATAAGAAATCGGAGAGGTATAAGCAAATATGTGCCGGCTCTTACTATATGTGGAGTAACAAGCCGAGCAGAATGCTGGCTAGGGCTCTTAGGGATAGGAGGGCCTCCTTATATATTCCCTCTATTAAAAATAGTGTAGGAGTCACCACACATCTTACTCCCAACATATTGAGCTGTTTTCGTGATTTTTATAGTAAGCTATATAACATTCCGCAGCAAAGGGGGGAGCCCCAAAACTGCCCTAAAGGATTTCCCGGGGGGGGAACAATTTTCTCCCCCGGGAAAAGTTGCCCCGGGAAAGGGCTCAAGCACGGAACCCCATTCTCAGAAAACTGAGCTTCAGCACAAATTATTTTCCCAAACGATGGGGGAAAAAGCCCGGGGCCAAAAGGGTTCACAGAAAAATTTTTACAAAGTCTCAGGGGGAACTCACGGGCCCCCTTTTGGGAATTCCTTTAATTCGGTCTCACAAACCCAAACCCTTTTCCCTCCATTTTTTTTACAGGGCAAGAAATTTAAAGGTGATTCCCCAAAAAAGACAAAAAACCACATTTTTTTTTTGCTCAGTTATAGGCCAATGGGCCCCCCTTTTTCACCCCTTTATGTTATAGCTAGAAGTACTTGCTCCCAACCCAATTTTAGAGCCAGGGAAGGAAACATTCAGGGAGTGAAAAATAAGGGGGTGCAAACAAATGGCTGCATTTGCAGACGACCCTTCCCTGAAATTACCCAACCCCATTTTGTCCCCCCCTTTTGCTGATAAAAAACATGGGATAGTTTTGGTGCACTTAGTAACTTCAAAGTGAACCCCCAAAAAAGTAGAGCCATGAATGCTCATGAGCCCCTATGTTAGGGAATTTGGGAGTCCATTCCTTTTTTAATTTGGGCCATAGTGCTTCACATATCTGGGGGTTTAGGATTCCCCCAAGCGATCAATTTTTTGAGTTTAAATTTTCCTTCCCTTATGCAAACGCTGAAAGGAACCTTTACCAATGGGGGGAAAAGATTTCTATGGCTGGGGGGGAAATAAAAGTAAAATGAATTCTTGCCCAGAGCTTTTTTTTTTAAACTATTCTCTGATTCTGAATCCCCTTCTTCCCAGATTTTAACAAAAGTGAAAGAAATTTTTTTGGGTCCAACAAAAACCACAAGATTGCTGGGAGACTTGATTTTGACGAAAAAAGAGGGGAGGGGTGCCCCCTTCCGGACCTAAGCTATATTAATAGCTTCAAAGACCACCCCGGGTTGTGGGTTGGGTTTCCCCTTTGGGGGTGTAAAGTTTGGGACGGATGGAGGGGGACTGTGGGACCCCCTTGCTGTCCCCCCACCCCTCCCGACTGGGGAAAATTACGACTTCCCATTGCCTTTTTGTACACAAATCACTTCCGTGGCTTTTTAAAAAGTTTTAGTTCCCAAACCCCCTTTTTGCGCCAAAATTTCCCCTTTCCCGTTTAAAGTAATCCCTCCCAACTGTTATGCTCCCTTCTTTTTATTGGGATGAACCCGATTTGGGCCGAATTTTTGGGGACCGGGTTTCCTCCTCCTTCTTCAAAAGCTATAAGAAGGCCCAGAACAATGTAGCCCCTAATGTTTGCTTCTTATATCAACTCAGACACTTTTTTTTTTTACCAAGGGTAAAAAAATTAGATCTTTAGGCCCCTGACTACTTGAGGCACTTTTTGCACAACAACAACCCCCCAGGGGTTTATTGACAATATATAACATGCTGGTGGATGATCTGACTGCCCTATCGCCGGCCTTCCAAGCAAGTTGGGAGAGGGAGCTGGGTTGTTCCTTTCTGGCGGAGGACTGGACCAAGGCCTGTACCTTGGCACACAAAGCCTCTGTTTCCTGTAGAATTCAGGAGCTCAATTATAAGGTGCTGACGAAATGGTACAGAGTACCTACTCTTTTGCACTCTTTCTATCCGCAGGTTCCGCCAACTTGCTGGCGGTGCGGGGTGGCGCCTGGCACTATGTCACATATTTTGGTGAGGAGTTGCGCCCTTTCTGGTCTAAAATTATTGAGCTAATTGAGATGGTCACAGGCTTTAATTTGCAAGATGACCCCTCGACTCTCCTCCTCCTCATACTCCCTATGCCTGTATGTGCACTCAAGGGTAGCTTGCTGATCTTTTTATTGGTTGCAGCTAAGGTCATTAATCCAAGGAAATGGAGGTCTAATCAGTCGCCCACTATAGTGGAATGGCTCAAAGAGGTCTTCTGCTTGCAAAGAATGGAGGAGAATCGAGCCATTAAAGGGGTTGTCTCGCTACAATGATTAGGTTTTGATTAAAAGATCTTTAAAAAACAAGCAGCTTTGCAATATATGTTCATTACAAATGTCCTACTGATTTTGAGCTAGCCCTGTTATTAGTACTACATCAGCTTCTCAAATCTCTATAGCAGCAGACCTGTTGATCCTTATCTCACTGGCTGTCAGGTCTGTATGACTCATCACCTTCAGAATACAGGTTGGAGCAGAGAGCTTCTGTAGTGGAGAGAGGGGGAGGTCTCTGGCTTCTGTGCCCCTGCTGCCTGGATTAACCCTGTGTGTGCCTGCTTCCTCCTGCTCTATACACAGATTGAGGAAAGCAGAGATTAGGCTGATCAATAGATGTGACAGCAGTGACCCTGTGTGTTACTATAATCATGATGTGTCTGTGGAGCTGTCACTATACTAATAGAACAGATTAGGCATGTGAACGCTTCATGCTCTGCTGTACTAGTGACACATCCTGAGTATAGTAACACTTCCCAGCTGCCCTGTGTCTGTTCTGATAGGGTTTGTTGTTGCTGGAGATGTGGAGATATGTAAGCTAAGCAGGGGGTATAGGAACACTTGCATTCCCCCTGCTCTGCCATAAGAAATCAATGCTTCACAGACCTCTCTACACTCCTAGATCAGCCCTCGCCTGCAACAGACCTAGGCAGCCACACACAGGGTTAACTCTGGCAGCAAACCCCCTCCCCCTTGCTGTATAGAAGTTACAGAGGAGAGCTGCCTTGTGCGGGGGGAGGGGGGAAGAGGGAGCAGAAGAGGCAGACCAAAAGCACGCCCCTAATTAAACGCCAGGCTCACTGACTTGGGCTGAAAGCTTGTAAGAACAACCCTTTAACACTCAACTTGGAAGGAGATAGGTGTGGAGGAAATGGATAACATTTACTCCCCTCCCCAAATACCATAGTTTGTGGAGCTCGGGCAATAGGGCCGACCTTGGACATGCATCTCCGTTGTGTTAACCTTTTTAATGATTTGGGTGCGTTGTGTGTGGTCTCCCCGGGTCGAGTCCGATTTTCTTTTGTGATTTTTTTAAATTTTTTCTGTTATGGAAATTTTGTTCTCCAATGTTTTTTTTCTGCTTTTAGGTACTTTGCTACCCCCATTGCAAAGTGCGCCCTAGTTTTTTTCCGTTATATTTGGGACTTCAAACCCCTTAATTTATTTTTGTTTCTTTTAACTAATATTTTGCGCCTACAGTACAGGGTAATGGCTTTTAATAAATTTTTACATGTCCAAATTCCAGGGGATTTTGATTATATGCTTTCTACCCTTTGTAATTTTGTCTTTTCGTACCCTTTTAATAAAGCTACTTTTAAAAATGGAAAGAAAGAGATAGAAAGAGAACGAAAAAAAATATTGAAAGTGAAATGGAAAATTAAAAAAAAAACATATCTTAAAAAATGTGTATAACATAAAAACATGAGATAAACATAATTTATTTTTTATGACACATCCCTTTAAGCCGTGTTCACAGGCTTTTCCCCACGATTTGTGCGCCGATTACCACAAATCCCCGTGAATAAGGGGCGGGGCCGGGGCGCACGGGGGCGCCGCTCCCGGCCCCAAGACAAGCATTGTTTACGGCGCTACCCGGGCCCTAAATAATGGCAAGTCCTTTCCCCCCCCCCGATTGCCCACGGGGAGGGGCGACGGATTCCACTGTTTTTCAATGAACAGTATTTCCGTAATTGCTGCCGCGGGTTGGCGCCGTACTGAAGCGCAAATCCGGCCGCAGTACAGCGCCAAACGCGGCAGAAAAACGGTTTAAAGGGCCTAAGAGTGAAGGGCATGAAAACAAAACCCCAGCAATTTATTTTGCACATTTCACCACACTTAACTTTTTTTGGGTTTCCCCCTGCAATTTAAATTTAAAAGGGGCAATGGCAACATTAAAATAACTTTCCTGCAAAAAAAAGCCCTCATATCTCTGTATTCATGAACAATGTTTGCAGCATTCCAGAGTGCTTTGTCCTTCTAAGAGTCCTGTGCTAAAAGGAAATACTGTTACAATGAACGGGAGTACATGGTTAGGTACGTGGTAGTTGTCAAGTAGCAGCTTGAACGCCAAAACACAAGGTTTTTTAGCACAAAATATCATATTATTGGAAACCGACACTGATGTGAATGATGCCACCATCTGTGTGCAGCACTGTAGAATATGTTGGCACTATACAAGCATTGGAAAAGGAAAACCACTAATAAAGTGAGCATTATAGAATGGTATATAATGTGGTTGAACTTGAGGGACATTTCCTTTTTCAAGCGTACTAACTAGGGCCCAACTGGGAAAACTCCAAGGGACAAATTCCCGTGGGGCCACCAAACCGGCCGCTGCGCCGACTCTTAGGGGTCAGTGCTTCCCCTGGCATCTGTGGGACGCGCATACAATTGAAAACTACATCAGAGCAAGGAGTGATTCCCTTGCCCTTTCTGACCAGGTTTTTAGCTACAGGGTCAGGTCGTATTTGCGACCAGGCCTCTGACCCAGACAGCTGCATCTCTGGGTTAAATTGATGCACTAGGGGAGCCCTTTATACCTACCAGGCAGTTTATGAATTTCTGCAAACTCCTTTCAAACGAATGGAACATTTAGCACACGTTTCAGCAACAAATGTATGATCTGAACAGTAGGCAACTGGAGGCCCCTTTATACCTGCCTACCTAGTAGAGGGGGAAACAGTGGTATGACCAGGAGGATTAAGAACATTCACTTGAACAAAGCACTTTTCGCTGATCCCTTTTTGGGCATTATTGAGCGTTTTTGAAATGGGATACTTTTTTCCCCTTGTCTGGATTTTTTTTGCTTGATTTGAATAAAGAAGAAATATTTAATTTTCTTCCTGATTGCAAGCTGGTCTTACCATTGTTTCCCATTGCTGTACTGGAGTTTTCAGTTTCACTCCAGATCACAATACATCCAGCAGATGAGATGGGACGTGTTGGTGAGCTGATCACAACTGTTTTCCTACCTATTAGAGGGGGCCCTACATACTTATATACCTGTCTACATACTGGGGGACCTATATAAGTACCTGCCTTGTTAATGGGAAGCCTATATACCTTCTTACCTACTTGGGATCCTATACCTATGTATTTAATAAGGGGCAATCTGCTTATTTGAGGGTGTATATACCTACCAAATGAGGGGGGTGCTATTTACCTATCTGTCTAATTGGGGTCTAACTATTTTGCCTACCCATTTTGGGAGTGTCTACCTACTATGTGGGGACACAAAACAAGACTAAAACAAGGTGCTTAAAAGGAAACCACATAGCGGTCAGTGAGTAATTGTACTGTTAGGGTCATAAGAGGGTCATTATTACTATTTGGGGCACTGTGAATGGGGAGTTGGGGCAGAGATAAAGGGAATAGGTGCTGGAAAAGTGACGTGTCTAAGATGTTTGTGGGGTACATTCTGCAGGGACAAGTTGTGGTCGGGAGAAATCGTCATGGCAGTCTGGACCGAATGGAGGAGAAAAGTTAGAGAGCAACTCACATCAGAAAAGAGAACGGCTCCACAGAGAAGACTTCTCTTGTGAGTCACTGAATGTCAGTGGTTATTTTGCTTCTGTGCTGGATCACTTCTGTGTTCATTATCATGTGGTGTTGATCTGACCATTCTGTGGTCTCTATATAGCAGTATTGTAGGTTACATCTGCGCTTGTATAGTGGCACCATAAACTTTTTACCCTCATTGTAAAGCAAGTGCACACCGGTCTCTGACGCTGTAATTGAGGGTTTCTCAACACCACTTTTACTTTCTTGCTTGTGTTTGTAATGTTTATTTTAGATAGTGACTTAAGTGCGTGATCAAGGAAAAAAACTTGGATATTGTAAGTGGGCTGGTGGAGGTTTTGTGCCAGGGCTGTTTTTTAGTCCCAGTCTGGCCATGGTATTAACTAAGGGTGGGTTGCAACAACATTTCTAATTTGTGATATTCTGTTACCAGGTGCTGGCAGTTATTTTTGATGGGATATTAATGTCTCAGAACCCTTTCCAAGATTTCCGGATACTTGATTCTGGAACATTTGCATAGAATCCAAGAAAGAAGATTTACTGAAAATTATTTTATGTTTTGAGTGCAATTCTGTATGCCAAATATTTTTTTCATGTACCTATGTATGTTTAATGATTTCTACTAAAGAGAATTTCTGCTGATCGATCTGTACATAAAATTATTGTATACCACTTTTAATTTTCACAAGCATATTGTTTAAATTGGAACGATCAGTGTATATATTAAAGCCTTCTAAACATTTACTAAAAAATGTGCAGATTGTTTGTCATGGTTCAAGTTAGGGCTTGTTCACACGGAGTTTTCACTCCGTGTTACAAGCCCTTTACGGATCCGTCTCTGGGACCGACAGGACGGACCCAGAGACGGATCTAAACAATTAGCAGGGAGATTCTCCCTGCTCACTATGTGAAAAGCGCAGTGGCGTTCACATGACAGATCGCCGCTGCGCCTTTCAAAAGCGCCACTCGGGTCTGTCTCTGAAAGAATTGCATGTCAATTCTTTCAGAGACAGACCCGAGCGGCGCTTTTGAAAGGCGCGGCGGCGATCTGTCATGTGAATGCCACTGCGCTGTCCATATAGTGAGCAGCGAGAATCTACATGCTAATTGTTTAGATCCGTCTCTGGGTCCGTCCTGTCGGTCCCAGAGACTGATCCGTAAAGGGCTTGTAACACGGAGTGAAAACTCTGTGTGAACAAGCCCTTACAGCCTGGATTTGAAAAGCTTTATTGTATATTTACCAGGCAGGCTTCTGCCTGATGTTATATTCATCTGAATGGGGTTCTTTTGATAGTTTATGAATTTCTGCAAACTCCTTTCAAAAGAATGGAACATTTAGCGCACGTTTCAGTAACAAATGTATGGTCTGAACATTCATCCAAATTGCTCTTCCTATTTTGGTAATATAGTGTTGTCATAGAAAATGTAATGTCATAGCAATGCATAAAACATGTAATATTCACCTTCTTAGAAAAATGGTGGTTTTTAAGACAGAGTACATGTAAAACTGAGCTTCCTTGAACGCAAACCTTTGTATTGTACAGTTTCAAATTTCATATGTATGAGTACGGACTGCCTGATTTGTCTGATGGTGCCATATTGCAGATCAGTGTGGTGTTTCCACTTCCACTAGAAAGGAGTATTTTTGTGTAAACCAATATTCCTGGGGAATTTTTTTTTTTTTTTTTTTTTTTATAGCAGTGTTTCTTCCTGACCATCCAATTAAAAATTACAAAATCTTGTCCTTTTCTAGCAATGATAATAAAGAAATAAAACTCCTGAATGGAAGGACAGACTAACCTCACTGCTTAGCTGTATGAAGTCTCATTGCAAATATTAGGTAACGATCGCTTTATTGTTCTCTGTTCAGGCCTAGATGAAATTAGGACAATGACAAGAATAAGACCTAAAAGGATAATGGGTTAATATTTTTCTGCACTGAGAGGTTTCAGCTTTCTTCTTACTTGTAAGGTCCTGCAAAACTTACACCTCTCAGGCCACATTCCTCCTGAAAGAGAACAGTCAAGCAGTTCTCACTGCCGTGCTAAAAACAACCGCCAAATCAGAGAGACAAACTAGAAAGTAATTTATACAGGGTAACATTAAAAAAAAAGTATATTGAAAAGAAACAACCACCCAACTAAAAAAAAAAAAAAAAAATCAATCTAATAGTCACATTTTGCTTGTCACTATGTAAAAAAATGTTTTTGATGGAAGTTTCCATTTAAGGGGCCCTTGCATTCAGTGGTGTGTTTTTATGGGGCTATAGAATTTATTGTACCATATTTTAATGTGACCATGCAGCTCCCTTTCTTCTCCCTTCAAATTATAAAATTAAAAAAAGTAGCACAACATTAAAAAAAAAACTGTATAAATTTGGTATATCAGAAATCATAATGCGTAAGTAATAAAGCTGGGGGGGGGGGGAGGGAGAGTGTTGGTTATGTTCTGCTTCCTGTATTTAACATTTGTTCAGTATAGTGTGTGAGAGAGAGAAAAAAAAACAGATAGCTGACACAGGGATATCTTTTCAACAATGGTATAGCAGTTCAGTGGGCCCTGCCCAAATACTTGACATCACTCAAGGCCAGGCCTCTATCCACCCCCAAGCACACTGCCTATGTAGGGACTACTTGCTGATGTCTTGTAGGCAGCCTTCAAAATGAATTGACACAGCAGGGAGATGATGGTTCTGCTTCATGACGTAACAATAAAAAAAAAACGTTAAATAGGCAGTGCCAAACCATATGTACCAATATATTTGAACTGAAATGGACTAATGTGCATTATGGTTTTTTCACTGGGGGTCATAGTGGAGATATACTTTGGTGGAAACCAAAGTGTGTTTGTTGCTATGGGGAAACTATCCTTGCAAGTTTTGGGAGTGTTGTTTAATTATCTAACTATATATACTAGAATATATAAGAAATGAGATCTTCAGTATAGATATTGACTAAGAGTCCTTATTACTGTTATTTTAATATAGTCAAGGCAGTTTATAGAGACTTTTGGTTAAGTAGAAATAAAGGTTAAGCATTAATGTTATTGTGCTGAATAAGTGAGTTTAATCTTGCCTGTGGCAAAATTGTTAATTTGGAAATTCATATATGGGACACATTTTAAGCCTATGTACAGTATCTCATAAATATGAGTACACCTCACATTTTTGTAAATATAGTATTGTATGATCTTTTTGTGGGACAACACTGAAGATATGATACATTGTAAAGTAAGAAGTTTACTGCTTGTGTAATGGTGTAAATTAGGTGTGCTCTCAAAATAACGCCCAACCATTGATGTCTAAACCGTGTGCAACAAAAATACACCTGTAGGTGAAAATGAACAAATTGTGCCCAAAATGTTAAAATTTTGTTTGGCCACCACTATTTTCTAGAATTGCCTTACCTCTCTTGGGAATACAGTTCACAAGAGCTTCCCAGGTTGCCACTGGAATCCTTTTCCACTCCTCCATAACGACATCACGGAGCTGGTGGATGTTAGAGACCTTGCACTCCTTCCATTAGAAGATGCCCCACAGATGCTTATTAGGGTTTAGAGCTGGAGACCTGCTTGGCCAGTCCAGCACCTTTACCGACATTTTCTTTAGCAAGGCAGTGGTTGACTTGGAGTGGTGTGTTGGGGTCGTTTTCATGTTGAAATAATGCCCTGCTTCCCGGTTTCTGAATGGATGGGATCATGCTCTGCTTCAGTATGGCACAATTCATGTTGACTTTCATGGTTCTCTCTAAGATCTGTAACTCCCCACAGCCGTTCGCACTCATGCAGGCCCGAACCAAGATACTCCCACCACCATATTTGACTATAGGCAAGACACAGTTGTTTTTGTATTAGTCACCTGGTTGCCACCACATGCTTGACACCATCTGAACCAAATAAGTTTCTTGGTCTCATCAGACCACAGGACATGGCTACAGTAATCCATGTCCTTAGTCTGCTTGTCTTCAGGAAACTATTTGTGGGCTTTCTTGTGCATTCTCTCTAGAAGAGGCTTTGTTCTGTGACGGCAGCCATGCAGACCAAGTTCATGCAATGTGCAGAGTATAGTCTCTCACCACCCCTAAAACTTTCATCTCTGCAGGAATGCTGGTAGCACTCATAAGTCTATCTCTCGATATTAAGCGAAGCACGTGCACTCAATTCCTTTCGTCGACCATGACGAGGCCTGTTCTGAGTGGAACCTGTCTTGTTAAACCACTGTATGTTCATGACCAAAGTGCTGCAGCTCTGTTTCAGGGTGTTGACAATATTTTTTATAGCCTAGGCCTTTTTTATGTAGAGCAACTATTTCTTTTTTTCAGATTCTCAGGCAGTTGTTTGACATAAGGTGTGGTGTTGATCTTCCAGTGACCAGAATGAGAGCATGTGAGAGTAATGACACCAAATTTAACACACTTGCTCCCTATTCATGCCTGAGACCTTGCAACACTAACAAGTCAAATAACACAACAATTGGGCTTATTTTATACATTCTCACTTAGGGGTGTACTTGGTTTGGGTGCCAGTGGTTTAGACATTGATGGCTGTGTGTTGCGTTATTTTGAGGGCATAACAAACCTATACAGTTATACAAGCTGCACAGGGACTACTTTACATTGTATCACAGTGTCGTATCTTCAGTGTTGTCCCATGAAATGATACAATATTTACAAAAATGTGAGGAGTGTACTCACTTTTGTGAGACACTGTATATGTCCAGGATTATATCACAAATCAGTCCATATAAAAAGTCTTCTGGCAACAACTTCTCAAACCCCTTGAATGCACACTCTTTTGCTCCTCTACACTTAACATCACCACTCGTCCTCTTCCTACTCGGGTAACTGTAATTTTAAAAATACATAATTGAAATTGGACTAACCTACTGAAAAAAGTTAACATGCTTTTTATAGTGAACCTTCCTCTCCCTCCCCCCAAAAAAGGCACAACTGTATTTATTTCCCAATTCATTTAACTAAGAAGCATTGGATTAGGTTCATGTTTTTTTGGGGGGAGGGCAAAGCGGGAGGGGCACCATTTGCCCTAGATACCACATGCACCAAAATGCCTTTTTCTGGCCCTGTGCGTGTTTATTTACTTTTTTAGGGGTTTATTAATCCCTTCTGATAAATACTTGTTTAAAATTACTTTACATCACTGATTTCTACACTATCACACATTGTTTTATCACCTAACACTAACTGCTTATTTCTGGACTATTTGTGATGCCCTTGTGATGCTGAGTATGGTATGGTGTCTTCACTATTGTTTACTTTTATGTACCATCTGATCTCATAGTGTGAAGAAGAGAAATAGAGGCCACTAGCCAGCATGGTGAATTACATGTAACTGAGCCTTACCACCTTTTAAAGGGGATAGACACAATAACTAGAACACCAACTACAGATAACTTTTTATTTATTCTTTGCACACACTACATTTGAAATATGTTAGGAAATAGATGTAAATCGCAGACCATATTTGTCAATTTTGGTTTTTTTGTTTAACTGTATTTTATTAGATTTTGCATAAAATATGAAGGCAATGACAAATAACATGCAGATAACATATTATATAACATGTCTGAATATTACCATCACATACTGAGTACAGGCAATAAGTCAAAGGTATTGCAAACTTATAGAACTGACATATGTTGTAAAGAGGAAAAAAAAGAAACATTACATTTAGGGATGAGACGAGAGAAGACACAAAAGGAAGAAAGAAATACCAAATGAAAATAGACCTGCGGCATGAACTCACATGGAAAGTATGCAGGATCAGAAGTTCTTGAGAACACAATAATATTCCCAGGCCCTTCACACCACGTCAAAGGACTCCAGCTCATCATTTTTAAGAGCAGTGAGATATTCCATCTCCCTGATGTCCTTGATATGGGAACACAAAGCTTCTTTAGAAGGGGAGGAGGTTTTCTTCCAGTATTTAGCTACCAAACACTTGGCTGCAGTTAACATATACAAAAACAGTCTACCTAAGTTACGACCCAATGAGGGATATAGAACATTTAAGATATATGTCTGAGGTGTAAGGGGGATCCAATCTTCAAGGACCGCAAAGGCCAATGACTGAACCTGCCTCCAAAAAGAGGTTATCTTTTTGCAGGTCCAGAATACGTGCGGGGCATCAGCCCCTGATTCCCCACACCTCCAGCATACATCCGGAATAGACGGATTCAGCCTATGCAATAAAGCGGGTGTATGGTACCAATACATCAATAATTTGAATTGATTTTCTTTGTTCTGAATCGATATGGAAGACCTGGATGCCTGATGCCAAATGCTTTGCCATTCCTCCTGAGACAGTGGGGATCCCAAGAAACTCTCCCACGTGGACATAGAGGCGTGTGATGATGTAGACTCCGGATCGGGAGATATCAACATCTGATAGCGGAAATCAGTCCTCTGGTGGAAGCCCCTGATCGGCAGATCTGTTCAAAAGTAGTGGTTTGGAAACTCTATCTGCACCTAATACTGAACACATAGTGCTTAATTTGTAAGTATGAAAAAAAATTGGAGGATGGCAAACCAAAGTTGGACTGCACCTCCGGGAAGGGTTTTAGTCCCAGGGTACGTGGATCAACTCTATCAGCAAAGCGGAACAGCTGTCCTTGAAACCATGGCCCCCATCTGTCATCCATCCTGCCCTCACATAGTTGTGGATATCAACGATGTCCTAGGAAACGCATCAGAGCATAACCGGAATCTTCTATAACATCTCTGAGGACACAGCGTTCAATAATGAGATATCTGTTTTATTTTTCGTGGTTGCCCAAAGCAACGAATTGGGATGGACAGGGACTATCCACAATTTTTAGAGTTCCATCCATTTGGTATAGGCGTAAAGCTGTGACCAAGCTGGGATGACTCTTAATTGCGCTGCCCAGTAATACATGGAAATGTCTGGTACCGATAACCCACCATTCCTTCTCCCAGCTAGTAATACACTTCTAGGTATCCTGTGTCTCCTACAAGCCCATATAAAGTGGATGAAATCCACCAGAAGAGTTCGAAGTATTGCTGATGGAACCGGGATCGGAAGAGTCTCGAATATGTACATTAATTTTGGCAACACTGACATCTTAATGGCGGCAATGCGGCCAAAGAGGGACAAGGCTAATTTGTTCCAACGATCCAGTAATTGCTTAATTTCCGTGATCCGCTTCGGGAAATTAGGTTTATAAAGTGAAGAATACCATTGAGTCAAAAAGATTCCAAGGTGCTTCAGAGTGTCCTTCTTCCAACGATAACTGTAATTTGCCCTGAGATGATCAACTGTGACATCAGCAATGCCAACAGGCAAAGCCTCCATTTTTGAAGTGTTTATCTTATACCCAGATAGGATACTAAATCTATCCAGAAGAGAATGGAGATTAGGCAGCGTAGTAATTGAATCGGTGAGTGTTAACAAAACATCATCCGCCTAAAGCGAAATTTTGAACTCCCTCCCCTTTACCGAGACCCCCTTAATGGCTGGAGTTAACCTAACTGCCGCTGCCAAAGGCTCAATACATAAGGTAAATAAAAGTGGGGAAAGAGGATAGCCCTGTCTAGTTCCATTGCTAACTGCTATTTTTGGAGATAAAGCATGGGGCAACCTAATGGTAGCCGACGGTTTAGAATAGAGCCCCCGGAGCGCAGTAACAAAAGAGTCACTGATTCCAAAGACCTGCAGAGTATGAAACATAAATGACCAATCAAGGCGGTCAAATGCCTTTTCTGCATCAAGGCTTAATAGGAGCATAGAATCCCCTCTCTTATTTATGATGTCAATGAGATCAATAGCTCTTCTGGTGTTGTCCCATCCCTGTCGACACGGGATAAATCCCACTTGGTCTTTATGAATCAGGTGTGGCATCTAGAGAAAGAGTCTGTTTGCTAAGATTTTGGTAAAGATTTTCATATCTGTATTTAATAACGCTATGGGTCTGTAGCTACCGCACTTCAGAGGGTCCCCGCCTGGTTTAGGAGGTATTAATGTGATGTATGAATGCAACATAGATTCAGGAATGGGGGAGCCCTGCAAAAAAGAATTATATAGTATTATCAAACTCGGAATCAGCTGAGATTGGAAGACCAGATAATAAAGGTAAGTAAGCCGGTCCGGGCCAGGCGCCTTTCCAGGGGGAAGGCTCTTAATGGCATCTAAGAGTTCTTCCTCTGTTATTAACATGTTTAAAGAGTCCAAGGCCTCTGATGAAAGGTGCGGGAGCCCGCAGGTAGCCAAGGAATCGGTTAGCATTCTGTTATGCTCCACTCCAGCAGTGGGCAAGGCGCTCGGGATATTGTAAAGGCTGGTAAAATGCGAGTGGAAGATATCTGCTATAGATTTAGGATCATATATCGGCACTCCCGCATTGTTCCGCAGACCATGCGGACTAAGACGCGCCCTATCATCCAGCAGCATCTTGGCCAAGAGAGTATGAGCTTTATTAGCCCTTTCATAGTACTTTTGTTTAGCGATTGCCAACACTTTTCCAGCTCCATGCATTGTTAGACTCTTTAATTTAGATCTCAAGTATATAATTCGCCTCAGAGCGGATTTATCCGGGCGCGCCCAAAGCCCTCTCTTCAGTCGTCCAAGTTCAGTGGAATACTCATTCCATTTCCTCTGTCTGTCCCTTTTTAATCGGGTGCCTAGCGCTATACATTTGCCTCAAAACTCAGCTTTATGCGCCTCCCATAGGATTGCTGGTGACGAGACCGAGACTATATTAATTTCAAAGTACTCCGTTAAATGTTGTCTCTGCTCCTCCCGCTGCAACGGATTTTTAAGTAGGGACTCATTGAGTCTCCAGTGACAGATCCAGGTAGAAGAATTCGAACATCTAAATATCACACTGACTGGAGCGATCCGACCACTTTATTGCTCCAATATATGCAGATTCCATCATTCTAAGTGCCAGAATGTTTCAGAAAATGTAGTCAAGTCTGGAATGAGACTGGTGCGGGCTAGAGAAAAAGGAAAAAACCTTTTCTGATGGGTGGGCTATCCTCCACAAATCAAACAGGCCAAATTTACGAATTAGTTGTCTAAATCCTCCGGATAAAGTATGCTGTGTCGGGGCTGATTGTCGAGGGCCTCAATGACAAATTATCATACATAGTTGAAAAGACCAGATTAAAGTCCCCTGCTACAACTACGGCTGAAGGAGGAAACCGGGAAAATTTGGTCAATAAACGTCTTAAGAAATTCAGCTGGCCGACATTGGGAGTGTAGACATTACATAGTAAAATGGGAGATCCCCCTAACATTCCTTCAAGAATCAAATAACGACCGCCCAGATCCGCTGTGGAGTTTATCAATATGGGACAACTATTTGAAATCAATATTGCCACCCCCGCCTTCATTCTCTCTTGTGACGCCACATAGACTGGACATAAATGCTTAAGAAAATTTAAATTCCCCTACCTATTAAAGTGTGTTTCCTGTACAAATACCAGGTCAGGTTTGTTGGCCTTGAGGTCTACATGTAAAAGTTTCCTCTTCAGATTAGAGTTTAGTCCTTTGACGTTGAGAGAATATAATTTAATCATTAGTATCCCATTGATATTGAGTGTGTACCATGGCAGATCACAATTAAGCATCAAGTAAATAAAAGAAACAAGAGGGGAACAACTGGGGTTCACAAGACCAAAACATATAAAAAAACAACATGTAGAAGTTTCAACAAGTGCCAAGGCTTTTCAAGTCTCGGCGAGGTGATTAACACTGTAAAACACGAAGAAACAAAACCTACAATCCTTCCGGTCAGCAACAAGAAGGACTGTTGCAATTACAAGTGAACACCTCAGGGGTGCAACACCGAATGGACCAAGTGATAGGTGATGACCCTCAACAGGTCCATGAGAACTCGTTGCTTCAAAGGCTTAAGGTAAAACAGTAGAAACACAGATGCATCTGTGGGATCCTGTACAATGGGATGCAACTCGAGCGATACCCAGAATCCCACAGAGACACTCAATGCTAATGAGGGGGAAATCCTCATAAAGCAGAAAAATAGCAGGCAAGGCAAACAGTGGTGTGTAATAAACACATATTGTATAATCCTAATAAGAATCTACAACGACAGATGTCAATTTTTTTTTTAACATAACCAATCAGAGCTAGGCGGGGAAATTGCTCTTGCCCTTGTTTCAATGCCCTTTTTTATTTTTTTTTTTTAAGAATTCTTTTTTTTTTTAAAAATAATTTTTTTATAGGGAAAAAAACAAACAAGTGTTATAAAAAAACCGTAGTATTATTTTCTTGTTTAGGAAAGTAGCCCGTTTTAAAAAATTTCAACCTTTATTGAGATATAAATAAAATTGTCCCTAGGGTGTTATCTGGATTTTTTAAATCAAAACATCCAAAAATGGTAACAAATATTTTGAGTGCCATTAAAGTAAGAGCTTTGTTTGGGTTTTTTTTTAGGAATAATCGGGAAATTTTTCCCCTGTTTTCACTACTGATATTTAAAAATGGAAAACAAAGGTACTTAGGAATTTGATTTGATTTTCAGGGGTTTGTTTTTTTTTTTCCTTTTTCCCCATTGATCATTGGTGGTGTTGGTGTTATTTTTTGATTTATGTCTGTTCAATGATGCACAGTATAGTTCTATAGCCGCTTTTCTCTGTCCAGGATGCGGCGGAGGTAAAGTGAAGGCGCACGTGGCAGAATTTCCTCGCTGTCCGCACATTTGCAAAAACCCGCATGCTTTGCAAGAATTCACGAGCGCACAAAGGGCAGCGGGGGCGCGTGAATAAAGACATTGAAACGCGAATTTTTGGCGTGAATAATGTAGGAAATACGGGCGATCTTTTGGGTAAGACGGGGTTTGGGTTTAAGCGTTTAACTGTTTTGCCACTTCTTTCGTGACTGGACCAATGGGAACTGTTACTATCAAGTAGTGTCCACCAATCTGAATGTCAATCTAAATCCGGTTTGGGAGAAATTCCCCTGAGGGGGGGGAAATAAGCCCAAATATATACTGGTCCGACAGTGTAACCGGGGGTAATTTTTGAGGGACACTAGCCTTTTACCCCATGTTACATTTAACATTATATCTTAATCCCCCTTCTGTTCAGCCACTGCTGAATGAAACGTGTCTGGGTGTTATGTATATTTTTTTGGTACTTTGTAAATTGTGGGGTGTTTTTTTTAAAAGGTGGGAATAGGTATTATCATGGGTATATGTTCTGTGGGAAAATGTCTTTTTTGGGGCCTATCTGCTGGGGTGAAGGGAAGTAGGCTCCCTTTACCACCTTTTTTCTTGGTTATCCCCTTTTTCTCTTACCTTTTTTCGAATATGGGCCATTTAATTATAAATCCAGCTGAAATCTTTTTGGGGGGTTGGCAAGTCCCTCTGGTTGTCTTTTTTTTTTTTTGTTTATTGTATTATTTTTTCTTTTTTTGGATTTTAAAATTTAAAATTTTTTTGGAAAAAACTTGTTTTTGATACAAATAATGAATAAATATCAAAGTGCTAGCAGTGCAAAAATATATGAAAGTTTAATCCCCAAGGGTTAACTGTGTAAGCATTTGACCACATAATTTTTAAATGAAATGCATGATAAGATTGTTACAAATTCTACTTTGCAAAGGGAAACAACTGGTGAAGGATCCCGAAAAACCGCGTTTCATTTTAACTGGAAATGGGATTTTAACAGGGAAAAAAGCTTTTCATTTTTATTGGGGAAAATTTAATAAAATTTTGATTCACAAAAGCATTTTTATTTTATGATTCAAGGCCAAAAAGCGAAACCCTATAGGTCCTTTAGTGACAACACCCAGGTTCTTTTCAAAACAACAAAAAAAAATGTTGCTTTGGTCCAAAGTGGGAAAAAAAAGACTTCAAAACCTTGCCAATTCCGCTATATTAGTGTGGCTGATAGTTGATATGGAATGGGGGGAAAAAAAAATTAAGGACAAGAAAATATACAAATAAGTGAGGAACTTGACAGGAATAGACCTGTGACCATCCCCCGATACGTAAAGTGGGAGGGCAAGAGATTGAATACCTGTAAAGTGCTATAAGGGGTGATAAGGGATGTGCTAAAAAATTTGAAAGTAAACAAAGAGTTTAATAAATTTGAGATAAAAATGAAAATCTATTGATAATTTGTGTCAAAAGTTTACATACCGGCAGAATTTTTGAGAGAGTATGAAAAACAAAAATTTTTTTTTCCACTTAGGTTAGTGTTGGGTGAAGCTTTTTTGTCAAACTACTGTGTTTTCTCTTTTTAAATAAATTAGGATGGGCAAACGATTTAACGAAGGGGAAATTGTTTAGAATTCAGGAAAATTCGGTTCGGAACGAAGTCGAACTTTGGGGTACTTGGGGTGAACAAAGTGTGCTTTTGTTTGAAAAAAATGGCTGCGAGCATGGGCTCGGGGGAAAAAGCACTTGGGAGGAAAAAGGGGATAGCTGAGAATGTGAAAGGGTGAACAATCAGAGACCGGGGGGATTCTGGGACGTCAGCATTTTAAAATCGGCGCGACGCCGGGGCTACACCCCTTCCACTGTGCTATCGGGAAGGTGCGCGGGTGATACCCCTTTACTGAAAAAATTTTTTTTACCGTTTTTTTGTGGGGTGTTTAGCTTGTTCCAGAGACTGTTTTTTAATGTTCTATTTCAAAATTTTTTTGGGGTATTGGATCTGAATCCAGTGTGGCCCCACTGAAGCTGTAACATTCAAATCAAGTGGGATCTAAGCCGTTTGTTTTTTTATTTAAAGAAACAGCTTTTTTTCAATAAAAAATCCATTCTTTTTTTGGTTTTCTCAATTTTTTGCGCAATTTACATCCGGGGTTAATTTGGGTTTGTTTTGTGGTTGCTGACAAAAAAAAAACCCGTCTTTTTCAACCCCCAAATATAAATTTTTTTGTAGCAAAATTCCAAGCAAAGGTTAATTCAACGTATCTTTTGTTGTGTGGGTAAAAAAACACGCAATTGAAAACCGTTAAAAGCTACTGTTTGTGGGCTAAATTTCTTTGGCGCATTTACACCCAGGGGTTAATTAAGGTTGTTTTGTGGTGTGCTGACAAAAATAAACGTCTTTTTCAACCCCAAAATTTTAAAAATTTTTTCTGTGCCTAATTAAAAAGCAAAGGTTAATTAAAAACTGTATTTTGTTGTGTGGGTAGAAAACCGCAATTGTAAACGTAAAAAGTATAGTTTGTGCGGCCAATTTTTGGCGCAATTTACATCCAGGGGTTTTTTTAAGCTTTTGTTTTGCTGGTGTGCTGCCCCCAAAAAAAACGTCTTTTTAACCCCAAAAATTATAAATTTTTCCTGTGCTATTCACAGAAAGGTTAATTAAAATGTATCTTTGTTGTGTGGCGTAGAAAACACGCAATTGTAAACACTACAAGCTATGTTTGTGGGTCAATTTTTGGGCAATTTATTCTAGGGGTTAATTTAAAAGGTTGTTTTGTGGTGTGTCCCCCCAAGAAAACCGTTTTTTTCAAGCCAAAAATATAAATTTTTTCCCTGTCCCCAAATTCACAAGAAAGGTTTAAATTACAACTGTATCTCTTGTTGTGTGGGTAAAAAACACGAATTTTAAACAGCTCAAAGACTAGTTTGTGGGGCTCATTTCTTTGGCGCAATTTACTTCATGGGTTAAATTAACGTTGTTTTTGTGGTGTGCTGACAAAATAAACCTTTCTTTTTCAACGCAAAATTATACATTTTTCCTGTCCCTAATTCTGTGAAGGTTAATTAACCCTGTTTGTGCTTTTAATTTAGTAAAAACACGTTTTTTTTTTAAACGCACATACAAGAAAATTTTTTCCTGGCCTTTGTGAGAGCAATTTAACCAAAGGGTTCCCCAAGTTTTATGGGTTCTTTGGGTCAAAAACAGGGTGTTTTTTATCATATAGATACATCATCAAACAGGTCCGTACATTTTAGAACAACAGTTGTCAGAAGGAGGGGGCAGGCTTTGCACCTGGGGTGCAGGGGCAAAACATTCCCTGGAACGGCCCCCAGGTCGCAGAAAAGCAAGGGGAGTACGCAGGGGGTCACTCGGTTGGGCCAAACTGCCCCTGTCATTAGCGGCGTGGTTGTTCAGCAACCCAAGGGTTCTTTATTGGTTGACTAGGTCATCCTCTTCCTCCCCGTGACATCTGGCAAAACCCCCTAAGAGTCGGTGGGAACCTCGACACAACCTTTGTTGGTGGCCGGGAGGGGGTCAGCGGCCCTCACCCGTCCCCAGCCCCCCCTCTGCCCTCCGGTTCCCCCACCCGAGATCTACTTGTGGCTGGGGTCAGCGCCACTATTTTAGGGGATGAACAATTTTTGGGGGCAGCGGAGCTATTTGGGAGGAAGAAATGGGGCCCAATATCGCCTGTTTTTGCAGTAGGCGGCAAAGTTAGATGTGGAGAGTGGATGGGAGGTCATGTTTTGAGAGGTCAGCCTCGGCATACCAAAACCGGTGTGAGGACAGTGACGAGAAACAAAAAAAGATGTGATGTGCCCACGACTTTGGGAGGGGTGAGGAAGGGTTATATCGTCAGGAGAAGAAAGGGTAGCTTTCGGTCAGGCAGCAGGCAGCCCGAAGTGGGGTTTTGTGGCCCTGAGTCAGAGGTAGCAGCGTGTGGGTGGGAGCCAAGGGCCACGGGGGGGAAAAAAACCCGCTTGCGGTCCAAAAAAGTAGCCACGGGGCCAGCGGGGGCAGGGCGGCAGTAGTCATCTTTCGGGCGTTGGCGGTAAAATCCGATACTCGGCGGTGTGGCGTTCTTTGCTAAGGGAACCCGGGGAGCCGAAAAATGGGTTTATGTAGAATCTGTGGGCAGAAGTGAAGCGTGGGGCCCGGGAGCTAAGTTGGACCCCCGGCCCCGGTCAACACAGCAGCGTACCCCCGGTGGCTGGGAGAAAGTGGCTCGATGTGGGGGGTCCCCCCTGCCGCCGAGCAACGCAAAACAGCGCCCCAGTGGGCATGCCCAGGGCAAGGGTCCACCACCTCTGCAGAAGGGAATGTTTCTCTTTGACATCATCTCCCGGGCCAGATGTTGCCCTCGCTACTATGGCGCCAGCGTCATTAGGGGCGTTGCAAAGAGACAACATATGGTCCAACCATCCTAAGGTGCAGCAGGCTGGCCCCCTGCTTCCCCCCTGGGGTTTCCCCTTAAGTTGGTTGGGACCTGGGGGTTCCCCCTTTTTCCCTTTGGTAAAAAATTGTCCCTTTTTCCGGGCCCCCTGGGGGTTTGGGGGAATGGTGGGCCCCTTCCAGCCAAAGGACCCAACCAAAAAATTTGGGAAAGGGCGCCCTTTTCCTCCCCGTTGTCAAACTGCTGACCTGCGCAAAGTCCGCCCCCTCTCCTCCCCCACCACCCCATCTCAGCTCACAAATATGCTCCATCATACCACATTTGGGACAGCGGTGTCACGCAGTTCTACAGGTTGCCCGGCGAACGAAGTAAAAGGGGGGAATGCCCCCGGGCATGCAGCAAGAAACGATGTGTGGCTTTTCCCCGCCAACTGCAAATCGAAAACCCTGGTGACGGACAATGGGAGGAACATGGGTCGCGCTGCACCCGGGGGGGGATGGCCATGCGCCCTGCAGGCGCAAGGGGTTTTAATTGGTTGTGAAAAGGTTCCCGAGTCTTCCCAAGTCTTAGAAAAATTTTGGGGAAAAAAGGAGGAAATGTGCATGCATTTTTTCCCTTCGTTTTCAAAGCCGGAAACCCCTCCAGTTGCAGGGCCCCGAACGGCCTCCCAACAACTTGATATGCGATTTTCCACCGCGGAATTCCCAGCCTGCACTGTTTGGGCCCACTGTTGAACGAGAAAAGGCCATTTAAGATTTTTTTTTTGATCAGGCAGAAGAAGTCTCCCCTTGTAAAATTTGATGTCAGCCCCGTGGCAGTTGCGTGACACCCGCCCTTTGTTGGGCCATTCAGGAGGCGAGTTATTTGTCAGTCGCCAGGACACGGGGTGAAAAAAATCATTCCCCCGTTATGTCCCGGAAAAAGATGCTGAAAAATCTGTCGGGCAGGGGACTGGAGAGTGGCGATACATCTCGTGGCACATGGTCCGGTGGGGGGTGAAAGGAGGGGGGACATTGGGGCAGAAGCATTGTCTGGTGAAATGAGTGGATTTTTCTACCCCCGGTGACAAGAGAGGAGGAGCAGGAGCGCTGGAGGGGTGGATGGAGATGAGGAAAACGGGCAGTACCCCCAAAACACCGTGGCGTATAAGTGGAAAGGAGGCAGGGGGCCCCGGGTCACTTGTGAGATGGCCCCCAGCATGCTTATTTGCCCGGTAGTGACAGCCGAATAGTCAGCACTGGGGAGGGGTTTACTTCTGGGTCTCCCCCCATTGGACCCCCGCTACGGTCCCAAATGGGAGCCTTTTCCAGCTATTGAGAGGGGAAGCAAAATCAAATACTATGGGGAAAAACCCCCGTAAACAGTTGGTGCTGCCTATGTGCGGCATGTCCCCCCTCTGACAGTTGACCCGGGGGTTCCTCAGCGTCAGACTACTGCCGCGGTGCTGGGGAAAGGGGGGGGGGGGTAGGGGGCAGTCCGCTCCATCAGTAGTAACTAAAATTGGGCAGATGAGCAGCTTTCCTTCACCCGCCTAGTGAGGGGGCAGTCGCCGCACAGCAGCGGGACCCGGAGCAGTCCCTGAACCAACAGGTTTGGGGCCCATTGGCCGCACTTGCCACCTCAGTTGAAGATCCGCTTTTGGGCTACTGGGGAGCCAAACTGGGTGTGTGGCCGAACTTTCCCAAATTTGAGTGGAGAAGCTGTCCTGCCCCGGGCCCGTAGTGTGGCTCAAAGGGGGGTTTTTATGCGGGGGGGCCATTGTTCCCCAAAAAAGGGAAACCCCCTTTTTCCCGGGGAAATGTGGAAGACTGACCTTTGTCAAGATGAAAAGGCGTGGATCGGCCAGGATTTCCACACCCAATGCCCTTTGGGTCAGTTGGGGTTTAAATCCGCCCCAGCCATTTTGATGCCGCCACCGTTTTAGCCACACATCTGCTGCCGTTTCTCCATCTGCCTACCACCCCTTTTCCGGGACTGGTATTGCACCCACCCCAACACTCTGTCATTGTGCCACTCTATGCCCCATGCTGCTTTGTGCTGTTGCTGTTGCCCCTGAATCCACCCCTGTGTCATTGTGCCACTGCCTGACCTCTGCTGTGGCCTGTGGGTTTTTCTCCTTGTTTCCTTTTCCCCCCCGTGTCATTGTGCCACGCTACTCATTTCTGCTGCCCCCCGGGGTGACCTTTCCCCGTTTTCCCCCAAGTCATTGGTTTCCACTCTGTGGCTTCCCCCCGGTTTTTTTGGCCACCCTCCCGAATGTCATTGTGACCCTGATCTCTACTGTGGCGTGGGGCCCCCCACTGTGGTTGTGATTGTGGCCTAATACTGTTTTTCCGCCCCCGAAAAGTTCCATTGTGCCCCCTGCTGTCTCATGGGCTGCTGGGTGTGTGACCTCCACACTGTTCATTGTGCCACTCGTGGCCTAATACTGTTTTCCACCTCCCGAATGTCATTTTGCCACTGCCCGTCTTGTGCTCTGTGTGACCCCACACTGTATCATTGTTTTCCTCTGTGGGGTAATGTTTTGGCCCTCCAAATGTCATTGTGCCACTGCCTTTCAGCTGCTGCTGTGTGCCCCACACTGTGTGTTGTGCCCTTTGTGGTTTCCCCCTTTTTTTGCCCCTCCAGAATGCATTTTGCCATGCCTGACCTATACGCTGCCGCCTGACCTCCGCTTAGTAATTTGCCCCCCTGTGGGTTTTCCCGTTTTTTTGCCACCCCCGAATGTCTTTTTTGCCATGCCTGACCCCATGTGCTGTGGTGCGCCGTCCCCCCACACTCTGTCACTAAAGTTTCCCCCGAGCTTGTTTTTTTTTCCCGTTTCGTTTGGGTTTATTTATCAGGCTACATTCCGCTTGCGTTTTTTTGGTTGTTTTGCCCTCTTAAATGCCCCGGGAATTTTTTTAGGAAGCGATTCTAAGGGGCGGCAGTTCTGCGTTATACTAAAAAACCAAAATTGTATGAAGACCAAACCCAACCCCCCTGCATATTTAAGCGGCAAACGTTTACAGCCCCCCCGGGGTCTGTGCAGCCTGGAAATAGTCTTTTTAAAGCAAAATTTGTGCGAAGTAATTCGGAACGAAAAGAATTTTGTCGAAAATTTGGGGGAAGTGACCCAAAGAATTTTTTTAGAAAATTTCGCCCCTTCTAACATAAAGAAAACCAAAAAAAAGAAATCCCCCCATCAAAAAGTTCAATACCCCGTGATTTTGGCTGATGACATGCACAGAAGTTGACACAATGGGTTTGAATGGTATAAAGGTTACTCCTACCCGTGACCTGTTTTTGTAAAGCAGGTTTTTGTGCATAAAAGCGAATGAGTTTTGGGTCCGAAAAAACTTTTGATATTTCATCCAGCCACTGATTTTTCTCGAATGTGAGTCATGGGTGAAGCAAAAGAATTGTCAACAGGTATATGGGAAAAGGTAGTTGAACTGTGTAAAACAGGAAAGGAATACAAAATGATTTCCAAGGAATTTATAATGTCAGTCAGCAGTGTTCAAACTGTGATTAACAAATGGAAAATCAGGGGCTCTATAAAAACAAAACGATGGTCAGGTAGACCACCAAAAATTTCGGTCACAACTCTCAGAAAAATTGTTCGGGATGTAAAGAAAAACCCACAAATAACATCAGTCGAAATACAGGACTCTCTGAAAACTAGCGCTGTGGCAGTTTCAAGATGCACAATAAGGAGGCGCTTGAAGAAAAATGGTCTGCATGGTCGAGTCGCCAGAAGAAAGCCATTATTGCGCAAATGCGACAAAGTATCTCACCTACAATATGCCAAACAGCACAGAGACAAGCCTCAAAACTTCTGGAACAAGGTAATTTCGACTGATAAGACCAAAATAGAACTTTTGGCCAGAACCATAAACGTTACATTTGGAGAGGTGTCAACAAGGCCTATAATGAAAAGAACAACATTCCTACTGTAAAGCACGGAGATGGATCGCTGATGTTTTGGGGATGTGTGAGCTACAAAGGCACAGGAAACTTGGTCATAGTTGAAGGAAAGATGAATGCTGCACATTATCAGCCCTCATCAGCCCGGAAGCTGCACATGTGACATACCTGGACTTTCCAACATGACAACGATCCAAAACACAAGGCCAATTCGACCTGTCATTAGCTACAGCAGAACAACGTGAAGGTTCTGGAATGGCTATCTCAGTCTCCTGACCTCAATTTCTCTGGGGAGATATCAAGCGTGCCTGGAAGCCCGAGCGACCAGAGCACGGGTGCACGCCATTGCCGGGCTGTGACTGAGCCAGAAGGCTGCCGGCTCCGGAATACAGTGGCAGAGAGGGCAGCAAAGCTTGTGAGGAGGCGACAGGTGGCTGAGGAGAGAGGAGCGGCGATGGGGACAAACAACGGTGTACCCGGGCATCTGGACAGCTGGAGGGCCGGGTACATCTTCACTTGTACAGCTAAGTGTAACTGAGCAGGCAGAAGGGCAGAAATTGCAACAAGGGAAACCGGATGACAGTTGGGACACTATATTTAGGCAGTACCTCTGTTAGTTACTCTTGGCGTCATTTACCCGCCATTTTACCCTAGCAGTCGTAAAGGGCAGGAAGAAGGAAAGGTCCGGCGCCATCGGGCGGCAGCCATAACCCTGGGAGGGTGTCTGTTTTCCTGACAGTACAGCACACCAGTGCATCCTAACAAGCCACAGGCAGACCTAGAGTTGGCAGCAGTGACGGAATGGATCTTTCATAGGACCGTTTCAACATTAATGGTATTGATCTACTGTGTACGCCACCTTTCTTCTCAACTGTAAAAAAATTTGTGCTGTGCTTGGCTCCGACCTGTAACCATCAATATCAAATAGCCACATCTCTCCCTTTTATCCGGGTCAAAAAATCCTGTTCCTGTCCTTTTAAGGACGGAGACATTTGTTACACATACGCAATAATACCGTTTCCTCCATATCAAGCTGCCTATAATTGACTCTCTTGCATCATAACTTCATACTACAGCAAATTTCCAGTTCGAAAACTACTGAGCTGTCCGGCAGTGACACCTGCTGGCCAACCATGATATAATTGACTCTCTGCATCATAACATTATACTACTGCAAATCTTGGGCTCTAATACTACTGACCTGCCTGGCGGTAACACCTACTGGCCAATCATAATATAATTGACTCTCTACATCGTAACCCTATATTACTGCAACCTCAGGTTTTTAACACTGATGACTTGACTGGCGAGGATGTCAAGTTGGTAATTTAAGGAAAAAACATCAAAAGTCTGTTTCATCATTACATTCTTATTAAGCTCATCAGATAGTTTGTTAAACTGCTTTTACTGCTATACATCCTTATCGAAGTATCAGATATCTCTCACACAGCTTTCCTTAAAACAGATGCAGTGTCTGCTAGAAGCCAGATTCAAGGCCTTCCTCTTCCCCCCCCAGATAATACTGAGGAGAGTTTGCGAATGTGTCATATCAGCTAATGCTTCATACGTACATGCAAATTTATAACTTGTCTCATAGCGACCGCCAATTAACCAATCATGTAGTGATAAAATAGTTAGGTGATTAAAAAAGTTCTATTGGAATGTAATTTACTGTGATTAAATCCAATTCATTTCCTGAACGGAAGGTGTCGGTCATGTTTCTCGAGCTCTGGCTGCCAACAGCAATAATAATAATATAATTCGGAGGAGGCATTTAATTGGATAAGGAATGGAACAAAGATAATTTCCACACCTGATTTTATCATCTTGACAGTGGGGCCGTGCTCTCAAATGCCCTGAGACTAATCCGAAGTGGGCTGACGCCTGTACCATCACTGCACGTCCAAGTGTCCGAATCACTTGGGCCTGATTCACCCCACAGAATCAGTAAGTTCACTGAGTTTTTTTTAAATCGACTTATCTGTTTTTGCATGGCGCGCGAGCGAGCGTAGGAGAGAATGAGCAATGTGGTGGTTGTCGCCTCCCTTTAGGAGACCTTTTGTAAGCTTCAGTGTGGGCCCACATTAGTGCACTGGTACTTGTATGGCACTATCATATCTAGCCTTTAAACGCAACCATATAAATGCCATCGCGCAGTGTTTCACTTAAAATTTACGGACTGGATATGTATTTTCCTTTTGTATCATATTTCACGTAGGTCAGGACTGGCCTTCTGATGGGAAAAAAGAATAAAATTAGATATCAGGATCATTCCCTAAAAAGCGACACCGACGATACCCGAGAGCCTTCATAAGTTATATACAATACTTTATATAACAGATAAATTATAGTAACAATATCTCAATTCCTAAGAGAAACTGCCAATAGCCAAAGCTGCTTTGTAATAGACAATGATCTAATTCCTGAAGGAGAACTGCAAATAGCGCAAGGGGGAGCCTCTATAGTTTCAGCCGTCGCGCGTGCGATGATCTATTTCTGAAAGAACTGCCAATACAAAGCCTGTATAGTTATATAGATAATATCTACATTCTGAGAAGAACTGGTCCAATACCAAAGCAATTGCTATATTATAGACAATATCTAAGAGAGAATGGTAAAGAATACCATAACACTGTTAAATACAAAGATCTTGTTTTCTGATAAGCCTATATAGTCAAGAGTAAGGCTGCGAAGAGAGATAGAGACGCGCGATGAGAGAGTACATATGTATAATCAGAATATTTTTGAGATTACTCTACGAGCAAAGACATTGATTAGTGGTTTGTATGTTTCGGGACTTAATCTCAAACATAACACTGTGGTTTACTTTGTTTCTGATTTACTTAGAGAAAAACTTGCATTCAGGGTTAATTTTTATAGTTCGAACTACAACACTTTTATCTTCACACTATATTCTGGCAGATTGTATAACCTTGATTCGATTCAAAGCATCTATTAATTGGTTGCATCTGCGGGCACATTTTCGCCCCTCAGCACCAAGTGCGTAAATGAAAATTATACGCACAGTCAAAAGGTCAGTCGAGTAGTTTATCACCGAAGAGAAAAATGAGGAAGAGAATATTTATGAACTGAGAAGAAAAGCATAATTACGCTCTTTAACGACATAAATTCCCAAGATTAACACCTAGTATGTTGGAAGACAACACTGAAGAAAAATAACGAGTCTTGGCAAGCATAATACATTGAAACTGGAATGTAAAAAATAAGAAGGATTTTGGATTAGAATGCATATGTATAAGGAGACTGCCGCCCTCCAAGATGCTGAGCAGAGGAGCAGATGTTGTGGACGACGTCACAAATTCCATTAACACTGAAGTTCGTTAGATTTGGAGGGAAACAGACAACCGCTATCACAACCTGTATTACCACAACTCCTGCCCCGGCGCGCGGGTGTGATCGGAGAGCGTACCCCTCGCACCCCTTCCAGAACCTCCCCAGGGCTTGCTAGTCACTATAAAACACCGGGGCTCGGCCTTTTTTTTTTCTGGTAGGGCTGGTTCACACACATTTTTCACACCCATTTGAACTGTGGAGTTGTTGTTTTTACGGAAAAACCTTGTGTCCAGTCACAAATTTTCTGCACAATCCCACAGCATTACCCCGTCCATCTCCTCACATCCACTGGTACAGTAAAAATCACCAATGACAAATTTACTTTTACAAGCTTCTCACCTTCAATCTCATCTCTCTCTCTATCTCCCCTAAACATCACGCAAACAATAGCTCCGATAACATGAGGCAAATCGTACCAACAATATTGTTATCTAAAACCCCCTACAAAACGGCGGCGGACTAAACTATTACTACATAAGACAAATAATCCTCCAGACCCCACATGTGCTATCAGCTGTACACAGTCTCTGAAGACAAATAACCACTCCATATATAACCATAGAATTGGTAGTTACTAGTTGTATTAACGCTCTCAACATATAATATTACAACTCATTACATTTATGACAGCACAGGAGACTGACTTGAGTCTGATCAACACGTTCACCTTCCCTTCACTTCTCATCCGTTCACACTTCATCTGATTGCTCCGGCCAATAACTCTCCCTGAGGATTTGACACAAATATCCTTAGAATCACCCACATTACACCAGCAACTCCGTATATATAATACAAGTCCCCTCAGTTATGTGAAGAGCGAGCGGGGCACTGAAGCAGGATATGGGCCACAGGCAAGTAAAGTAGTGTGACGCAGTATATAGAGTGTGCGCGCCGAGGGCAGGTATATGAGGGTGCCACATCAGGTATATAGGGGCACAGGCAGTATTTGGCCACAGGCAGTATTGGGGCCACAGCAGTAATAGGGCCCAGGCTTGTAATGGGGGCACGTCTGCATCAAAGCATCAGGCACACATATGGGCGACAGGCCTGGGATGATGGGCACATCAGTAATGGGGGCACAGCAGCATATGGGGGCCACAGCAGCATTAAGGCACAGGCAGAATATGTGGCCACAGCAGGGATAAGGGGGGCCACAGCATAGATATGGGGCCACAGCAGGCATTATAGGGGGGCACTTGCAGTATATGGTGGCCACAGGCAGGGATATGGGGCCACAGGCAGCATAAAAGGGCACTGTGCAGTAGGAATGTTGGGGTCCGAGGCAGACAGTAGTATGGGCCACAGCAGGTATATTGGGGACAGCACGATAAGGGGCCACAGTCAGGATATGGGGGCCTCAGGCAAGCGCTTATAGGGCACGGCTTAGATGATTCCACGGTCACGGAAAGGTGGCCCACAGGCAGCAGTTATAGGGCACACAAGTTATATTGGGGCACGAGGAGTAAAACTCTAAAAATAACACATTCGACTCACCTTAGAAGCCCTCCGAGCGCCTCTGTCCTCTTCAGGCGCGGGCGTGCGTGCTCCTCCGGCAGCTCCTCGGGCGCACGGAGCCTAATGACCTCTGTTGCGCCTAAAAGGCACGTCGCGATGGCAGCGCGGAGCGCGCGCGAGCGCGGAGCGTGCGTGCGGCGCTGCCGTGTGAGCCACGGCCGCTGCGGTCCTCAGCGCTGTGAGGACCCGCGCCCCGCAGTGTCGGACCCAGAGTCGTCCGACCACTGTCTCGGAGCAGAGCTGCTCGCATCTCTGCCCGCAGAACCCGCACTGATGTTCGTCCACGGACCACATGCACTGAAGGCCAGTCAGTCCCAGAGGCCCAGGTCGCGAGCGTCCTTTGGAGCCCGGGAGACTCGGGGCACAGGAGTTTTATTCGGGCCCGAGCCCAGAATCAACAGCGCATCGCGGAGGCGTGCGCGGCGCGGGCCGGGGCGCGCGCGCCGAGAGGCGTGAGAGGGAGGCCTGAGCCATTTTTTGAAGCCCAAATATTTCTGCTGTATCCTGAAAGTCAAAAACCAAAACCCGCCCTTTGCCATTTCCTGTGGGCCATATTTGTAATTCCTAACAATCCAAAAACTCGGAAGTTCCACAGGGGTTGAAGTTGAACAACGCCATCTTCCTAACACTAACACATTCCGACTGCCACCTCTCCCTCCGTGCAAATTCACTTGTTAATGCAAATGTAAACATTAGATATGCAACTGTCGAGGTGATAAACTGTTCTTCCACACACTGCAACATCACAACCAGCCCCCAACCACTATACCCATAGCTCACAGCTTCTGAACATTCTATTACCCTCCTCATCTATAAGATCCCCAACTTCTGACTTATCAATCTAAACGAGAAGAAACGGGGAGGAGGACAAGTTGCCATTACAACAGGATGCCAGGACCCACATCTGCAAACCCAAATTAAAGAATGCCATATTTTTCCTATTGCTCATAGCACACAGTCTGCTGCTCTTGGAGAGATTAATCTTTGATAGACATTATCCATTTGCTAACCCTATATAGTAACGTATCCCATAACAATGGGAGTGTCAGCTGCTGAAACAAACTATAACAAACGTACTTGAGTGGCCAAGCGAAAATTCACAATCGCTGTCCATACCCCTATTTCTTCGTGCATCTTTCGTTCTCACCAATGCATGTTAACAGTTCATACTCACCGCAGTACGTGACATGGGGAGGGGGGAAGGGGGCAAGCCAATTCCTCCATACCTGAAATAGGATGTGGGAGACTACAGACGCTATGGCCAAATGCCTGAAACTACATGCTCTCCCACGCTTAACCACTAACACTCCCAGGACAACTTCACCCTTCTCAAGTATAGCCACAGACTCATATCAAGGACTTATCCCTACCTGTCGCACTCCACCACCTCCACCATCACCTTCTCATCCACTTGATTCCTTTCTCTGCTAGTTCTACCTTCTCATCCATCAGCGCCATCCACAAAACCCCCAGGATCAACCAATCTACTGCCTTATAACCCGCGAGCGCGCGAGAGCCCGAGCGCGGGTCTACTGACCACATGGCCAACCCCGGAAAAAAAAAAAACCCTATGGCATTTTACCGGTGGAAGCCACCAATAGAGGAAGACATAGTTCAACCCCTTAAAGATCTATACCCATTTGCCAGCATCAAGGCTGGGGATTACTTTGGCCTATCATCAAATCATTCCTACAAGAAAGACACACTGTTAAGACTCACGTACTTGGCTCATCTGGGTAAGAGTTCCTGCCGTCTTTTCATTCTTGGCAAGAACGCTTGGCTGATTGCCGACGAGTGAGCGAAATTCAATGTCTACTCAAGTCCTACTTGAATCCTGGAAATTTTTATCACCAATGTCTCCCTTATTACCAGGACCATGATATGACATTAACACTAAACTCACAAAAACCACTTTTCTACCTCAATTTTTTGTATAATTAACTTAAACCTATTTGGACTTTGAAACTAAACAGCAAAATATGCACGTTATCCGGAAGTCAACTTCTCTCCATTGCTAAGGCACAACTGATTCATCCCAACAGTTAATAAATGTATCTAATTGAAACCCCTATTCAAGACTCCGCACCAGGTCGTCAATACTCCGCCAGACACCATATCTACAAACAACCAATGCAAGTTTTTCCCAGTGTATCAACCACAGTCTCCAAGAGGCTGCGTGCGGAGCCGCTGTGAGAGTCAACCTTTCCAAGCACACAGCGCGCGCTGGCGAGCAACCAACTCAAAAACTTGTTTTTTACTGCCCACGACCGGACATATCATGAGAAGTGCCGCTATAAACTCGTGAGCAAAAGAATCCTTGCTAACAAAGGACATCAAACTACCGCAATACCTCTCAAGCATAGTAATCAATTTCAACCTCATGATCATGTTTTTTGTCTTCAACCGTCAAGGATAACCAACAAACAAACCAAACCTCAGTCCTACAATGTATACGCGAGCCGAGTGCCAAGTGCGCGCGAGGCAATACCAATCTTAACCATATACATGCAAACAACATTCCCTAAGTGCATCTTATCCGCCTTTCCACAACCTGCACTACACTCCGTATCTCCTCATCCATAGATTCCGGCAAACCTATTCGACCGTTTTTTACAACTTCAGAGAACACCACTGTTATTCATTGCTAACCTGTGTTGACCGAGTCAATCTTCTAATTAATGGCCACCAACTTCCTTCCCTGGTAGAATACTGGGCAGCCAATCGTTCAAATAACTCTGACATATCCAAACCGACGTCATACTTTCTCCTAGACAACATATTCATCAATTTGAAATTGGATGGACGACCAACGCCAGACTCACTAATCTACCCTGTCCATGGACTGAGCGGATCATGACTCCTTCTAGACTACTTATCTCTCCTACTGTACCCAACTTAATCTGCTTGAAGCTAATCTTCTACAAACATGAATGCTACTATCCAAATAATTTTCATGGAATGTATTTGGACTACAAACTCCTATTTCACATAAGCGCTACAGAGCTGTTCCTGGGCACTTCCCATGTTTTATCCACATCAACCCCCATCTCTTCCTCTCTCAAGGGAAGATTGAAGAACAGGACAGAGGCGCGCGCGGAGCGGTGGCGCGACCAGACTGCGCGAAATCGAAACCTAACAGACTGTCTTAATAAATGGTAGCTGAAACCTCCACTCTCCTACTGTCATCACATCCATGTTTATAACCCAGACAATGATCTGTCTTCACAGATGGATCCAGATAAGCGATGTTCAAGACTATTCCATGACTGTATTTGCTGTTGTTTACCCTTGAAAGAAACCGAAAAAAAAAAAAAAAAAGAAACTAAAAAAAAAAAGAAAAAAAAAAAAAAAAAATAGAAAAAGGGGGCTGTATCTACCTTCAGAATGCGACCCAAGAAGGTAAAATCTGCTTTACAAAAGCTTGTAAGCTTGTCGAAGAAAACCATGAACAGATACACCGACTCAGCCTACATGAACAGAGTAGCCTATGACTTTGGCCTGAAGTAGGCCCTGCAAGGTTTCCAGAAAGCAGACTTGACTGCAAACGCCGCTGCTCTCTTCCCAGAGATACGAGGAGGTAAGCAGGAGTGGGCTGTATATGTGCTGCCATACAGAGAAGAAAGAAGAAAGAAGAGAATGTGCGAAGAAAAGAAGAAAAAAAGAAGATAAGAATGAATGGAGAAAGAAGGAAAAGAATAGAGAGGAGCGCGGAGTGCAGTAGGAAGAACCAAGACAAGATACTTGAATCCATGTTATCACTTTGATACAATCTCAAACAACCAACAAGCCCGAAGTAAAGGATAATTTTATTACGTGTTGGGAGCAGAGAGTACACCAAATGGATTCCTAAGGATAAAGACAATAGACTTTGTTTACCAAGGGCATTATATCCAAACTGTAGTACAATGGCTCAGATACTACACCACAGAGAACTAACCAGATGATTTCTTCAATCAACAAGATTACCTGCACCCAGAATCTTCATTCCCCACACAAAGTACTATGCTAGAATTTGTGAAATATGCAATACTTGAAACAAAGAGAGACTGATCCAACACCAAGACGCATTGTTCTAAACACTAAATATTCTCTGTCAGCGGAATCCAGAATGAACACAACATGAATGCAGACCACTATAAGAAACCTATTGACTGAATTGAAATGCAGATTTGGGATCCCTGAGTTATTAAATCTACCACGGACCTGACTTCACTGCGAAGTACCCAGAGACCTTTTGAAACTAATAGGAGCGACCTCGCCTGCACACTCCCTACCATCCCGATTCAGCAGGAAGATGAAGAATGAATCCACTGCTGAAAACAGATTATTGAATCTAGAAAGAAACGCATCTCTTCCCTGGCCCGGAATCCTCCATTGGGCACTCTATACTGGTCAGGAACACCCCTAGGGCAGCCCCCTGGTCCAACTCCTCAGGAGATAGTAGTTTCTCCCCGGCCCAGATTAGGAGGTTTTATACACACAAACAGTTGAGGTGCAGGGAATGATACCTTGTAAAAAATGTTATAAATCTGTTAAAAATGAAACATAATCCATGCCATAGTTGTTTCTCTCTCCATTCCAGATCTCTGACAAAGCTACATCATTGTGACATTGTGTTGAGCAGAAACACGTCAAGATTCTCTGGGAGCCCAGATTTGAACCATTACCAAGTACTCCTGGATTGTCCCTAACCTCAATGAAACTTGAAGAGAAAGAACCCACCTGTGTGCATCTTCACACTGCAAAATAGTGACTGTGACCAATAAGTCATTAATACACTTTTCCCTTTATCATTCAACTTTGTGTCTAATCTGGATTGTGTGTAATAAAGAAAGCAAGAGGGACAACCAAAGGGGTGCCTGAGGAATTCAAAACAAGGGAATAGTCAACGGGAGTTTGAATCACTTACGCCTCAGATTACAATCAACAAATGTGGACTGGATAAATTACATCTATTAATAGATTCAATAGACAAGGTTTGATATTAAACTCGATATCCTTACAAAGTATAGCTGAATAGGTAATGCGCCAACCTCCAGAGAGCGCGTGGGGCGGTCGAGCGAGCGCGATTATGCTAGGCGGGAGAGGTGAGGTCGGTGTTTTGAGATTGTAATACAATCACACAGATGCCTCTCTGGACTGCTCTGAGGTGCACCCAGGCGGTCTTGTCAACAGTCATCCTTACCATCAAAGCTCTGAGAAAGCCCGCGGTTGCTTGGTTACTGCCGCCTTTGATCAGGTCTGACAGTTGTTTACATTTGGTTCAACACCCACTCCACTGTTTTTCACCCTGCTGTCTGAATGCGCTGATGCAGCGCGAGCGACGCGAGCCGCAGAGCGGGGAGAGAGGACGAATAAAGGAAGAACATCAATCACCATTCCCCACTAGGGGGAGCACGTTAAACAATTGTTTATATTTTTTAAGGTGACTGTCAAGTTGGTAATTAAGGAAAAAACATCAATATCTTTTTCGATCAGAGTACCATCTTTTTAAGCTCATCAGATATTTGTTAAACTGCTATTACATGCTAAACAAACCTATCGAATATCAGATACCTCTCACACAGCTTTCCTTGAACAAATGCAGTGTCTCGCTAAAGCCAAAACAAGGCGCAGGTAGCGCACGAGAGCGGCGCCCCAGGAAGTAATACAAGGAGAGTTTTCTTATGTGTCATAACAGCTATGCTTCATAGCGAAAAATCAAATTTAATAACTTGTCTCATAGCGACCCCAATTACCAATCATGTAGTGTAGAAATAGTCATGTGATTACAAAAAGTTCTATTGGAAATGTTAATTACTGTATTAGAATCAGATTCATGTCCTGAACGGAAGGTGTCGTAATGTTTCTCGAGGCTACTGCTTCGGCAGCAATAAAAATAATATAATCATATGCATATAATTTGATAAGGAATTGAACAAGAATCATTTCACACCCTAATTTATCATCTGACCAATAACACCTTCTGGCAGTTGAATGACAAGGAACAACACGGCATAATTCTTGTCCCACAGTACTAAACACTTTCCAAGTTTCCAGCATGCTGTCTGCATCCACTGCCTATTACTGGATATTGTTCAGCTTTGAAACCGCAGCTCATCACACATATTGGACAGAATAGAGCCTCCACAACGCCCTCTTCTGCACAAAAACAAATCGCAGTAGACGCGGAGTGGCGAGCGGGTGCGCAGAGAGGGGGGCGTACGGAGTCGGCGCAGGAGTCCTTCTGAGCCCAAGGCGGACGACGGTTAGGCAGGGTAGCTGCGGACGGGCCTAGCGCCTAGCGCGAGCGAGTGCGCGAGCGAGCGCGCGAGAGCGTGTGGCGCGCGTAGTGCAGGCCCCGGACCCCGTCTGGCTCCAGCCGCTGCCGTGGCCAACACGGCGGTCCTCTTGACCACTGCTGGAAAGTTAACATAGACGAGCGCTCCCTGCTCCGCAAACATGTCTGGCCGACACAGTCGTGCCGCCAGTCCTCATAGTGCGGTAGGAGCCTCCGCACTCCGTGCGCTCAGCTGGCAGCGTCACGAGAAGTGCTGTCCAATCGCATGCGGCCACTCCATCGACGCACGATCACTTCGTAGTCCGTCTGTCCCGGCGCTGGAGTCTGTCCTGAAGAGACGCCACCGGGTGAAGCAGGTAAGGTGAGTATAAATTTTGATATTATTCCTGCCTGTGCCCCTATAGGCGTGCGCGAGTGCGCGATGAGGACACCCATATGCCTCCCTGCCCCTATACCCTCCTGTGGCCCCTATATGCCTGCCTGTGGCCCCTATAAGCCTCCTAGCCCCCATATCCTGCCTGTGGCGCGCCGCGAAGACGCGGGCGGGAGTGAGGCAGGGGGAGGTGTCGGCGCGCCGGATACGCCTGCCTGTGGCCCCCATTGCGTCCTGCGAGCCCCATACGCCGACTGTGGGCCCCAAACCCCGCCTTTGCCCATACGCCTGCCTGTGACCCCTATACCCTCCCGTGGCCCCATACGCCTGCTTTGGCCCCAATACGCCTCCTGTTGGCCCCCAATACGCCAGCCAGTGCTCCCATACGGCCTGCCTTACCCCCATACGCCTGCCTGTGCCCCTATATCTCGGCGCTAGGGCGCGGAGGTGGCGGCGCGGCGCGCGATACGCCTGCGTTGCCCCTTTACCTGCTTGACCGACATACGTCTGCCTGAGCCCCCATACCATCCTGTGGCCCCATACGCCTCCTGGTGGCCCCCATATCCCCTGGCCCCCATACCCTGCCACTGTGGCCCCCATAACCCATGCCTGAGCCCCTATACGGCTGCTTGACCCCTATACCCTGCCTGTAGCCGCTAAATACATGCCTGGGCCCCTATAGCTATATACCTGCCTTATGCAGCCGTATAAACTGCCATATGCCCTATGTCTATATACCTGCCTAGAGGACCCTGAGTTTCGAGAGGCGAAGCGCGATGCGCGGATGCGCGTGTGACCTATATCTATAACCTCCTGTGATGACCAAAACTATATACCTGCCTAGTGCCCCTATATTTATATACCAACCTGACTAAGACAATATACATATACCAGCCTGAATTAGATGGCAATATCTAATACCTGTCCTAACTAGGACTTATATACATATAGATTATGAGTTTTACAGGAAATGTGAGGATTCTAAGAAATGTTTTTTACACCAAAACTGCAGGACGAGTTTGGCCAGAGCAACAGCATGAAGGGTGTGAACCGGATGGCGAAAAAAGGAAATTGAACGACGTTGATCAGCGAAGAGAATGTCTCCAGAGGTCACTAAATTAACTGCATGTAATCACTTATATTTTTCTGCAAGCGTCTACATACAACTATATCTACCACTATCTGTCACTGTATGGCGGTGTATATAATCAAGGCTGTGTACAGCTATATCACATTTGGGGGTCGACGTTGTCCAGTGACAGCATTTATTTGATCCATAAAAAAGTAGTAATGTGATTTTGGTCGGGTTTAGTAGAGTTTTTTTAGTAAACAATCCTACGACTGTAGAATGTGCCCATAATATGAGAATTATACGGTGACAGAGAGCAGGAGTAGAGGTGTGGTAGTTACACTGTCATATGGAGGGATCGTTTTGAAAAGCAAATTTGTCCAGTCGGTGTAGAGAGGAGGACGGGAGGAAGTGTCAACTCTCAGCTTAGAATGGATGACTATGTGGAATATGCAGAAAAATTTAGTGACCAGGACCGGCTCAGGGATGAGATTATTAGTGTGAGTGTGCGCCATTGGCGTACTTGCCTAGGGCACCAAAAAGTCATGTTCCGACCAATCCTAGCCTTCACATCCCAGTGGGCCTTTGACACAGACAAAATAATGCAGGCCATTGCGACGTGCAGGCACCTAAACCACAAAAATAACCATCATGCGCGATGGATTTCAACGAAGCTTCGCCACGACATGGGATTAAAATTCGGAGAGAACTGGAATCAGAGCGCAGAATCCGTGAGTAGACACTTCAACAGCCAACCAAAATCCATCCGAATTCTACAACAACATAGTTAAAATGCTTTTGCAGGCTAGAGAAAGGATGCAGAAGATCCAGTAGGCGCAATAACGTACGGCGCGAGCGCGTGCGCGCAGCGCCAGGAACGTGTGATGGCTCAACCTCAGATCAGTTGGTGGACAACAACTGAAGGAGTCCTTAGCTCCAGGAGAGTTCACCCCCAGCTTCACGTAGTTAAGAGGGCGTCGAAGTTCATCTAAGACCACTTCCACCGTGCTCACCTCTCCTTGTCATCCTGAAATTTTCCAGCCAAGTGGAGGAGGAGATAGAGATCACGTTATGTCTGACCGCCACGAGAAGGGAACTAACTTATGAAAATAGTAAAAGATAGAGAAACAGATGACCAATTTCTATACCCCTAGTCCAGAAGATAAAAGGTGGAATTGCTTGTTAAAAGCCGAATATAAATATGGCGATTCTTATCCTACCAACTAAAGAGTTCAGTATCGATACCCACATTCTCCTTTGCTATGCCGAAAGCTTCAAATGCACTTATAGAAGTCTCCTAACATTCACAGATAAAGTTGACCGGTCTGACATGTTTGTTAATATTAACGAGAGATCCCGTATTTCGATAAGCATGCTAGGCACCCACTTATGCTCTCCCCTCCTGAGTATTTTTCTCCCACTTGGGGTCAGTTTTGTTTTTCTTCTTTCTTCTCTTTTTCACTGGGCAGATAGATGGTTTTGTTTTTTGTTTTTTTCCTACAATTTTTGAAACACCACCTATAACACTCCCTTGAGATGTGCTTATTCACCAGATTTGTATTGGGAATCGATTGAGAGGGAGCGATCCCGGTGAAATTTTCGTCATTCGTTGTCTTCACACATTTTCGTGTATGTTAAGGAAGATAGCTCAAGCCAAGTTTAGGTGCTTTGAGCAAGGTGGTGTGGTAAGTTTAGCCTGTCAACCTCGACACAGTTTGAGTGAGAGTGAGTAGAGAGGTTGGTTGTTGGATGTCTGGTTTGTTTACTGGTTTTTGTCCATTTGTTTAAATTTTATGATGGCTGATTGTAAGATTGTGTCCTGGAAAGACCGGGGGTTAAATTGTAAACTGAAAAGGGCATTGGTCTTTCACTATATAACTAATAATCCTGACATCTGTATTTTCCAAAAACCATCTTTGAGGACATAGACTAGCGCTAAAGTCCATATAGGAATCATACCATGCAGTTTACTCCACTATGCACGGGGGGTCAACCATTCCTTACCGTTTCCAGTTTCAGACCAACATATAGGACCCATCAGAAGTAACGTGCTTTTTACATTTACGCTGTGGACCAATTGTTTAATTGAGGAGTAAGACACCCTGCCTTTCCATAGGTGTGTGAGGTGTGGTACGCACTTATGACTATATCCTCAACATCCTGTTGCTTTTATGGGGATTTAATTCCACATTGGATCAGGACCTAGACTGACTGCGACCTCAGGCGATGCATAACAAAGGCCTTACAGACTGGGCGACAGTACATAGCCTAGTGGAAACATGGCGGTGGCTTCATCCCCAGACAAGGCAGTTCTCCTGCTTATCACCAACTCAAATCTTACCTCCTGACTTAGCTGTTTCTTCCAGGATATTCTCAAATATACCAGTGAGATATCTGCCTAGGGGGATATCGATCGACGCACCCTTGGAACTAATTTTTATCCTCACCGACACGGGCTCATATGGAAGTTTGGTTTAAATACCAAATGGTTTGACATTCCAATAGTGATGAGTACATGCCAGGAACAAATAGCAACCTACTGGGAGGAGAAAGGGGGCTCTGTAAACCCGTTGATTGAATGGGATGCCTCTAAGGCTCTCTTGAGAGGGGTACTAATTGGGGAAATTGTGTCACATAGGGCCGAGTTACGGACGACAAAGGGGAAAAACTGGAGGTCGAGCTATCAGAGAAGGAAGCAGAGTTCATACAAAACCCATCCCCACTGATTAATGAGGTCTTACTAACTGCCCAACAGACCTATTCGCTGCACCTGACTGAATATACCCAAAAGCGACTCCTTATGAAAAAAACAATCAATCTTTGTCCAAGGGGACAAGAATGGCAGAGCATTGGCTTATCTAGCTAGGAATGAGGCGCCGATGACAGTGGTGTCCAGTGTGGTTGGTCCAGATGGAGTAGCCCATTCAAACCCAGCCCGGATCTGTGAGCAATTTGCCTTTTATTATAAGGAACTCTACGCTTCCATGTTGCGAGTTACGGATAGGGAAATAGCTAATTTTATTGGTCAGCTGGATTTACCAGTACTGACTAGGAAAGAGGCAGAGGGGTTGGCGGAGGATATATCTGTGGGAGAGATTGCTAGGGCGATAGGGAGACTGACAACACATAAGACACCTGGGCCTGACGGTTTCCCAGCCGAGTGGTACAAAAGAGACGCGGAACAATGGGGTAGTAGACTGGAGAAGTTGTTTACGGTGGCGGCTACGGAGGATTCTCTATTACCTTCCTTTTCTGAGACCGTGATCATAATAATCCATAAAGCGGGCAGGCCTCCCGACCAGTGTAGTTCCTATAGACTAACCTCATTATTAAATTTAGATGCCAAAGTCTTAGCTAAAGTGTTGGCTATGCGACTCACTGGTGTAATCCTTTCGCTGGTTGGATCAGGTTTTATGCCAGGGAGAATGACTGAAATTAATCTTAGAATTATTATTATTAATTATTATTATAAATTTTAGAGCGCCATTGATTCCAGGGCGCTGTACATTCAAGAGGGTTACAAACATGACATAAGTCAAACGAGTTCAATGCTGACAGTATGTGACAATCAACTGGCACAGGGGGAAAGAGAACCCTGCCCGTGAAGGGACAGAGACAGAAGGTGAAGAAGACTGAAAGGGGAAGAAGACTGTATACTAACATGCAGGTAACCCACGATAACGCGAGAAGGAGAGTGCTCGCTGCCTTAGACAATGAAAAGGCGTTTGATTCTGTCAAATGGAGATTTATGTGGGCACTCCTGCCCTGGATGGGAATCCCACCTACCTTTATCAAATGGATACGTCTATTATATCTACAACCTACAGCGAGAGTCAGGGTGAACGGACAACTGTCTGATCGCTTTCCACTTGAGAAAGGCACAAGGCGGGTGTCCTCTTTCGCCGCTGCTTTTCGCCCTCATTATGGAACCTTTGTCCATTATGATAAATAAACATAGGGGTATACAGGGATGGTCCGTTGCAGGGATTGAGGAAAAACTTTCGCTGTATGCGGACGATATGCTGGTGTACCTGGGAGACCCTGAGGCCTCATTGGAATGTCTACTGGAGACAGTGAATACTTTCGGGGATTACTCAAGCTTACCGTTGAATTGAGGGAAATCTACATTGTTTCCAGTGGATGATATTGACGCATCGGTGACCCCCATATCCAAATTACTGGTAGTTACACGTTTCAAATATCTAGAGATTATAATACAAAAAGATATTTAATGAGCTATTTAATGAGCTAAATATTTAATCGGCAGTGCAACAGATGGAATCGAGGCTGAAGGTATGGACCAGTCTTCCCTTATCTCTCATTGGCAGAGTTAATATAATTAAAATGGTGATGTTACCTAAGCTCTTGTATCTATACCGCACGGTGCCAGTTCCTCTCCCTAAGTCCCACTTTACGTTGCTGGATAAATTGTTTTTCTCTATCGTGTGGGGAGGTGCTACTCCACGTTTAAATAGGGCGACCCTCAAGGCCCAGTATGACAGAAGAGGACTTGCATTCCCGGATCGATATATCTATAATATGGCCGTCCAATTCGCTCATGTCTCTCAATGGTTTTGAGATAGTGAGAATAATCCCTCCAACATTTTGGAGGCCGCACTGGTGTGGTCTTTTGAGGGTCTCTCCAACCTGCCATATAGAGAGAGGGAAGAACTTTATTTATCCTTATGGTCACAAGGATGAAAATAGTGCCTGGTCCCCTTTCGTTCCCCTGTGGAGTAACAAGAGACTGCCAGAATTACTAGAGCTACCGCAGTATGGGTTCTGGGTGGTCCTTACCCAATTATATAGAGAGGGGTTTTCCTGACCTTCACAGACATGCAACTCCAGTTCGATCTACCAAGGGGGTCCTTTCTTAAGTACTTGCAGATGAGGCATGCATGTGCGACGCAGTTTGGTTTAACACGGGTCCAACTCAACTATGGACACTTGGAGGCGGTTCTGAGGAAAGTTGCCCTACAGAAGCCAGTTTCCGCTATATATAAAGCCATCATGGTTTACCAGATCTCCCCGTTAGCAACCTCTTTCGTGAAATGGCAACGGGACATTCCATCCCTGCCTAATGAGGCACTTTCTGAACTGAAATCCTCCTGGCGGCTGTCAGTTCTGAGTGCAAGAGATCAATTAATTCAGATTAAATGGTTACATAGGGTTAATTTCACACCATCTAGACTATCAAATGCATTGTCTACCTTCTGCTGGCTGTTCTAGATGTGGTGAGGAGAGGGGAACATTTATCCACATGGTGTGGGATTGTCCAGTCTTATAACACTATTGGCGGGAGATTCACAATTTTTTAAATCGGAGATTGGGTTTCCCTAACATTTGCTCACCAGATAATAGCCTCTTGGGCATAGTGGAAGTTCTTTTCCCCAGTAAAACAGAGCACACTCTTTATCTACTCCTGCTCTTTTATGCTATGAAAAATAAACTGGAAAGCTCCAAAATGTCCCCTTTTTAGAACAATGGAAACAATTAGTGAATGCGGAGCTACCTAGATATAAGACTACTTAGGCCGCCAAAGGTATCCCCAAGAGATTTTTGATGGTTTGGAGCAACTGGACCACAGTGCAAACTGTGTGAATGATAATGAATGTGTGTGGCAAATCATGGATCACTGAGTGTGAATGTAGGAATGTATGGAATTTGTATGTATGTAACAGAGGTATTTACAGGTGACATGATTTAGGATTACCATATTTGAAACCCTTAAATAATATCCTGGGTGATCCCAGTTCATAATTTTTTATATGGAGGTCTGTCCGATCTCCCTTGATATGCTATGACTATCACCGCTCCTTACGAAATAATTATGATATTTGAACTAGGGAAAGACTAATTAGCACATCAACTGCTATATGACTGGATATTGTTTACACTTTATGTATCTTTTAAATGAGATATTATTGTAATGCTTCTGTGAATGTGTGATATTCTTAATGTGAATTGTAAATTTTCATGGAAAATTTTATAAATAAAACCTGTTAAAAAAAACTATTGTATTAATAAGACCTATAGATAAGAGAGGATAATGTGGTGGTATAGCCCAAAAACATGTAGAAGAAGGAAGCACTCCGTCAATTAAGAGATCTAAACCATTACCATAGGTTGTCTTTTAACCGCCCTTCTTTATAGAATCAATCACAGATCTTGCTAGATTCTGCATTTCAAAAAGGAATTGCTACCAAGTGAACCAAAGTTTGTCTACGATAGTGTTGAGCGAACTGTTCAAGCGAACTTTACGATTTTTCTGAACTCGAGCCAAACAGAGCTTTTCAAGGTTCGTTCGAGTAAATTACGCATTCGAGACATGCGCTTGAAGCGCCATTTATAGTTTAAATTTCAGCTGCTTTCTGCACTTTTAACGCCATCCAATCAGTGCAGACCATAGAGAAGTGTCAAAAAAGGTCACCAGTGAGGGTGTAGGGATCTCATTGGCTGCTAAAATCACATGACTCTGTGAAATGTATGTCACTGTATTTCCTGTTGAACGCCATTTCGAGTTCACTCTCTGTACTGAACGCACTGCTCTCTGTCTGCATGCTTGAATGCATACAGGCACTTTTCTCAGCTATTTTAGACAGGGAAAGCTGTTACATTAGTTGGGGGGGGGGACAGCAAGCATAGGGAATTATACACAGCAATAGTTAGGGAGTTTTAAATTGCTGGCTGCATCTTTCCCATCTTCAGTCTCAGTGCCCAAAAGTTCATGTCTGCCGTTTTGGTGGTACAGCAAGTGGAGAAGACATGGCTAGCACCTCTGCTATTGAAAGAAATCGCTTTCAAATAGTGGTTCTTTGCTGCAAGTTTGATCAAGTGCCCAAAAGGGCATTTTTCAAGTTTTGGGGGGTACAGCTAGTGGAGAAGGCACGGTTAGCAAATCTGCTATGGAAATAAATCGCTTTCAAATAGAGGTTTCTTGCTGCAAATGTGATTGAATGCCCAAAAGTTCATTCTTCCAATTTTGGGGGTACAGCTAGTGGAGAAGACACCGTTAGCAAATCTGCTATAGAAAGAAAACTATCTAAAATACTGTTTTAAAACAGAAGAGATCAACCGCACTCAGAAGATATAATGCTTCAATATGTGTTTTATTTACAAGGACAGTGCTCCATACAGAAGATGCACGAAAACTGTGACAAGTAGTATGACGTTTCGGTCCGGTAAGACCTTTCTCAAATCGTCACTAGAAATAGAAACAATGTACAAAGTGAGATACAATTGCTTACAATAAGAAAAAAGAAGAAAAAATAACATTGAAAATGTAAAAAAAGAAAAACAAAAACAAAATATAAACTGTACAATATATACAATGTGTACAAATAAGCAGTGTTAAAACATACAGGTAATGTAGAAACAATAATAAGAATATAACCATATATGTATGTAATATATAATCATCAATATATGGGTATAATGGTTACATTGAATATACAATAGCTGAACTAGCTAAAGAAGAGGGAGACAAACCAAACAAAAGTGGGTAATAGACAGCCTAAAAAATCTCTATTATTCCCTATTTGAAAATAGGAAGGAAGAAAGATGGGGAAAAGAGGAGGCAGTAAAAAGAATTTTTCCATATTCCTTCCAGGGATTTAATGAGAGGATGTGGATAAGCGGGCAGCCGCTGGGCAAGGTAGGGGTGGGTTTGCACGTGGGCGCCGGATTCTGTTTGCGGTAAAAGGGCCTAAGAATGGGGGGGGTGGCATGGTTTGGGTCTTAGGTGGCGCGGCCCCTGCGGGCCTGTGTCGGCAAGCGCGCATGCTTTTACTGCGCCCCGCGGGAATGGGCGGGGGCGCACCAAAAGGTCCGCGACGCTGCCCCCCATGCGCCTATGTAGATGTAAAAGCGGATAGGAGAAACTATAAGTAGTGTTGTAAATGACAGAGATGTGTGTAATTAAAAAGAGCTTACAGAGACTTGTATGAATTTAAAAATTAAAAAAGGAGAACATGAAATCATGATTGGGTGTGTATGATGACAAGATTAGAATGAGAATATAAACTAAGGAAAAATGTATGTAAAATAAAATGTAAGGAAGGGATAAGAGAAGATGAAAGATGAAAAAGGAAGGAGAAGGGGGGGGGGGGGGGATGTGGGAAAAGGGAAAAATGAAAGGGAAAAAGGGAAACACATTCACCTGATAGACATGGCTTTTATCGAAGCTGTGGGAAAAAAAAGAAAAAGTAGGTTATGATTTGAAATTTAAGAGAATAGATAATCACATTCTCTGTTTAAACCTTTAGGTTGTAACGTATCTAGAGTATGTATTCAAAAAGATTCACGTTGTTTCAGTATTTTAATACGATTGCCACCCCTTCATCTTCAGTCTCATTTTTACTTACACACATCTCTGTCTATTTACAACAATACATTATACACTCACCGGCCACTTTATTAGGTACACCATGCTAGTAACGGGTTGGACCCCCTTTTGCCTTCAGAACTGCCTCAATTCTTTGTGGCATAGATTCAACAAGGTGTTGCAACGATGCTCAATTGGTACCAAGGGGCCCAAAGAGTGCCAAGAACATATTCCCCACACCATGACACCACCACCACCAGCCTGAACCGTTGATACAAGGCAGGATGGATCCATGCTTTCATGTTGTTGACGCCAAATTCTGACCCTACCATCCGAATGTCGCAGCAGAAATCGAGACTCATCAGACCAGGCAACGTTTTTCCAATCTTCTACTGTCCAATTTCGATGAGCTTGGGCAAGTTGGATCCTCAGTTTCCTGTTCTTAGCTGAAAGGAGTGGCACCCGGTGTGGTCTTCTGCTGCTGTAGCCCATCTGCCTCAAAGTTCGCCGTACTGTGCGTTCAGAGATGCTCTTCTGCCTACCTTGTTGTAACGGGTGGCTATTTGAGTCTACTGTTGCCTTTCTATCAGCTCGATACCAGTCTCCCCATTCTCCTTTGACCTCTGGCATCAACAAGGCATTTCCGCCCACAGGACTGCCGCTCACTGGATGTTTTTTCTTTTTTCGGACCATTCTCTGTAAACCCTATTTTCTGAAATACTCAGACCAGCCCTTCTGGCACCAACAACCATGCCACGTTCAAAGGCACTCAAATCACCTTTCTTCCCCATACTGATGCTTGGTTTGAACTGCAGGAGATTGTCGTGACCATGTCTACATGCCTATATGCACTGAGTTGCCGCCATGTGATTGGCTGAGTAGAAATTAAGTGTGAAGGAGCAGTTGGACAGGTGTACCTAATAAAGTGGCCGGTGAGTGTAGTTCTCTCCTATGCCGCTTTTACATCTGACATACGACGCATGCGTGGCAGTCGGTCGCGGACGCCCTTGTGCGCCTGCGCCGATTCCCGCTGTGGTGCGCAGTACGCATGCGCGGCTTGCCGACACAGGCGCCGCAGTGCGCCTGCGCCACGCTAAGACGCCGTACCTAGTGCGCACGCGCCGCTCATTCTTAGGGCGCCTTCACCGCTATATCAGATGCCGGCGCCCACGTGCAAACCCACGCTCCTACCTTGCCCAGCGGCTGCGGCCGCTTATCCCACATCCTCTCATTATATCTCTCTGGTAAGGAATATGGTACATTCTTTTTACTGCCTCCTCTTTTCCCTATCTTTCTTCCTTCCTATTTTCAAATAGGGAATAATAGGAGTTTTTAGGCTGGCAGTTGTCTATCCTATATTGAATGTCTATTACCCACTTTTGTTTGGTTTCTCTCCCTCTTCTTTAGCTAGTTCAGCTATTGTATATTCAATGTAGCCTTATACCCATTTGATGTGTATATATATATCTACATATATGGTTATATTCTTATTATTGTTTCTACATTACCTGTATGTTTTAATACTGCTTATTTGTACATATTGTATATATTGTACAGTTATAATTTTGTTTTTGTTTTTCTTTTTTACATTTTCAATGTTATTTTTTCTTCTTGTAAGCAATTGTATCTCACTTTGTACATTGTTTCTATTTCTAGTGACAATTTGAGAAAGGTCTTACCAGACCGAAACGTCATACTACTTGTCACAGTTTTCGTGCATCTTCTGTATGGAGCACTGTCCTTGTAAATAAAACACATATTGAAGCATTATATCCTCTGAGTGCGGTTGATCTCTTCTGTTTTGAGACTTACGGGAATACCAAACCCATCGACCAGCACCGTTATCCAGAACTGTACCTGAGAGTGCCACTCACTTTTTTCTATTAAAATATTGTTTTGTTGCTGCAAATTTTTGGGATTCAAGAAAAGTTCTGTGTCACAGTGTTGCTGCCAGGGTGCTTCCATAAGACTTCGTTAACAGATATTACATAGAAAGAAATGCATTTGTAATACCATTTGCTTGTGGCAAATTTTTGGGATTACTCTGTTGTAGGTAAAATGTTTGAAGGTTTTCTCAGAGATGCTATCCTGGAGTATCTCACTGAAAAAAAATGTATAACGCCGTTCCAGCATGGGTTTATGAAGGATCGGTCCTGTCAGACTAATCTCATCAGCTTCTATGAGGAAGTCAGTGCTAGACTGGATCGGGGTGAGGCACTGGATGTCATATATCTAGATTTTTCTAAAGCATTTGATGCGGTGCCACATAAAAGGTTGGTAAATAAAATGAGAATGCTTGGACTGGGGGAAAATGTGTGCAAGTGGGTAAGCAACTGATAGAAAACAAAGGGTAGTAATTAATGGTGCATACTCAGACTGGATTGCTGTTACTAGTGGGGTACCACAAGGGTAAGTATTGGGCCCTATCCTATATAACATTTTCATTAATGATCTTACAAGGGGTTTAACAGTAAATTCATCTTTTCAGAGATCTAAGCTCTGTAAAGTAATCCCAG